>JAAMPD010000860.1:0-34846 GCA_025266255.1 Trissolcus basalis
TTCTGACGTATCCGAACTCTCACTAATTTGACATCTGTAATTCAAATTACAACTGTGGAATGCACTAAATGGTTGCTTGCCAATGTGCCAAAGAGAAAGACTTGACTTTTATTCTATGTTTTTTTTCTGTTATCCTTTTTTGTGAATTCCTTCCATCTCGTTTGCGTTTCGGCTGATTCTGAAATACAGACATATACGTAGTTGAAAAGTGTCAGATATAACATCACTTTTAGCGTGAATGGAAAAAAGGAACGAGTCCAAATTTTTGATCAAAATTATTTTCACTCACCGCGCACACAAAAACAAAACTTTCGGTTTAGTAAAAAGAAAACAAAACATTAGTTTTCGAGCCATCCACAAGCTCTGTCACGAACTGAAAACTGTTTTGACAACCTCTAAATCAACAACTTTTGACATAAACAAAAGACGTTGGCGAATCGTAATTAAAATACCGAAAAATATACAATGAAAATAAAAAATAAGAAACAAAATTTCAAATTGAACGGTACATGTTTACAAAACCCAATTTCATTGGATATTTTTATAAATTCAATTTTGGTTTCATTTTTGGGTATTTTCTTTTGTAACATACCTTTATCTAAATATTGACCATGGCAGGCTATTTTTGTAACGCAGACAAATCTAGCAAACAAAATATATTGAAAAGAGCGTGATCTCAAGTGTGTATGGTAATTTCTGGTGCGACCATCTGAATAGCTTTTGGGCTATTCACATTGAACCCGAACGCTATCTGTGTTGACTTGGTCGTGCGGTCCGAATGCAAATCCGCGCTGGGATTTATCGCGCGAGCCACACGACGAAAACAAAGGGCCTCGCGGCGCAACCTCAACGACATTAGTCGAAGCTCTCGAATGCGCGCGTCACGGCGCCGGCATTAGTTTCCTCCCATTAGTCTCAGCTTGCATCCGGCACGGCACGCGTGCTCGTGAAGTCGAGCGCGATTCAGCGGACAGGTGGCCTAGACGTATTTATACGTCGGGGAATTTGCGCACAGCCTGAATGAACTCTCCTATGAATAGACGCTATTTAAAGGACACAGAGTGCAGCCGTCGATCCACTTTCGCTTTGACGCGCAAGGCAAAAACTATGCGATTCAGCGCGCGCGGGAGTTTCATTGACTTGCGACCCGCGATAGCTTGCCAATTTCGAAATCTGATTCATTGAACACGCGAGCGCCCTCTGTGCGCCACATTTTATACCGCTGATGCAACGATACGCGGAGAGCACCACTCGGGATCGTTGAACCTACACTACTGTGCAGCGCGAATAACGGCCACCGAGCGTTTAACCTTCGCCGCTACGAAGGACTCGGCCAAGCTGTTCGCCAAGGCTAACTTTACCTACAGGCTGCCCGACGTTTCACCGAGTAACTCTAGCCGGCGAATCCAAAATGCCAAATGCCAAACGACGTGTGTTTCAATTCACCATTTTTTCCATGTTCGAGATCACTGTAAAAACAAGTGGCTCAATTTCAGACACTTTGTACACTGAGAAAAAATTCTACCAAAAATAATTTATAGATGAAAATTTACTGAACTGTACTGTGTATGGGGGACAAATAAAAAATTTGTAAAAAATTATTAAAACTAACAGCAAATTTTATTTAACGGTGAGCATAAAAAATTGAAAACTAATATTAATTTTTCATATTCATTCATCAAAATTTGCTGTAAAGTTTAATATTTTTCCCCGAATTTTAGATTTGTCCCCCATGTACTGTACAGTTTAGTAAATTTTGATACAATTTTTTTCTCCGTGTAGTCATTTTTAAGACGTTTCTACAAACTTATTAAATAACACATCTGAATTAATCCATTACTGTAATTTGAGACGTTGAAATATTGACATTCCCAAGACAATTTTATTTGTGTCCTAAAATCAGCAATTTTTGCAGTGCAACTGATCTATCAGGTGAACATATATACTTTTCAATCTTCAGGCCATGGTTGAAATTTTGACCGAGGAAAAAAAGTCAATGAGCTTTTGCGCAGCAGTCCGGCTGGCGCGCCCTCTGGCGCGTTTGCAAATTCTTTTTCCGGGTGGTACGAGCACTTGCGAGGCCAAACTTGATGGACGGTGAATTGATTCCTTTTCTCATTGTACTGCGCGCAGTACATGAATGGCCACCCACTCGTTTTGACGACGCGAAAGATCGCTAATTAACGACGACCATGGCTGGCTTGGTGAGTTTGTCTCGCGACCCACCTGTCTACGTTGCAACCGGGCAGCTGCCCGTCTAGCTCGCACAATGCTCAGTGTTTCAAGCATGTCCTCGTCAGTTGACCAAGCCCTAGCGATACCGAAAAAAAAAAAAAAAAAACCATAACCGGAGAAATTCGATAAAGTTGTTTAGAAACACGGTCTCTATTTTTTTGTTCCTTCTCGGTTGTCGCGCGGGACGCGTGTCTCCGCATGCGAAAGACCGATAATCGCGCGCGTTTAGCATAACGCCCTCGTCGTCAAATTCGCAATGAGGAAACGGGAGCGGCGATGGCGCACGCGAGTCACGTAGCCCGACGACGAAGAAGTCGAATTAAAACGGGGACGTCGATTGCGCGTCGCAGCACCGTGATCGAATAATTTTGAATTCAAGGCAATTGCGAACGTAACAGCTTATCTTGTTTCGAATCGGCAAGCGTCGTAATAAGCAGCGAAAGGAATTGAAGATGCTTGCGATCGTGAATGCATTTTTGTCCTCTCTCTCTCTATCTTTCGTTCCTCCACTATCCACCAAGACAATTTTGCGCTCCAATTCGTTCGTTTTTCATTCGTGCCAATAATTGCGATACGAGTGACATATTTGCGCGGCGCGAGCTGCCTTTCCGATCGGCCTTATTTGGCGCTCCGCAGAGATAACACCGCGGAGCAACGCACCGTGAGACGACACGCCCAAGCTTATATTTGCTCGAAGATATCGCCCAGCGATTGAGATCAGCGAAGCCGATGGGCGTGAGTAATTCCCGCGGTTCGCCTTTAGCACTCGTAACCATTATTTCGCCCGGTCCTTCTTTCTTTGCCTATCGAACCGATAGCGCCCGAGGATAGTCGGGTGTTATTTATGGCGCGGCGAGCTTCGCAAATCTTAAAGCGATTCGATACGAGAGGACGATTTCGTGCCTCGCACGATTATCTTTTAGCAATGAATGTTTGGTTGCGCGCGGACGAGAGAGACCTTTCATTTCTTTTTTCTTATTCTCGTGACTGTTACGGTTTTTCTTTGTTCCCTCTCCTGCGGTGTGCTCTTCCAGCAGCAGTGTGACACGAGGAAATACGAGAAATTAAAATCGTCGAGGCCAAGTGAACAAAAAAAAAAAACAAAAACAAAAAGGAACAAATTTGCGTAGGAGCGCGGCGTTTGATTTGCGAATTTGTTTTATCGAGGATGACGAGAAAAAAGAAGGGCGACCCGGGGACGAAGTTACGCCCAAGTTGAATTCGCGCTTGTTACCGAACCACTTCACGTCTGGAAGTCTGTGAAAATTTCGAATACGTCAGAGGTAACGGAGGATGAAGGAGGAGACGTCGCGCGAAAGACGTCGGAATTAAAGGTCTTGCCACCGCAGTCGTTAAATCTAGCACGAATGCGCTCGCAGCGGAGTGTCTAACGTACAAGGGGTACAGATGTATACGTGCTCGGGTAGTCCCCCACGTCACTCTCCTCTTCCATCCGTCTCTCTCTTTTTTCTCTCTCCGTGTTTCACGTCGAGCAAGAAACGTTCTCTTCTACGAGAAACGCAGGTGTCAGCTGAAATTGGAGCGCCTTGTACGTGTCTTATTTGGAAGCCAGGACACGAGGAATACAAACGGGCGGTAGTATATTCCGGTCGAGAGAGAGGGCGCGACGATCATAGCCCAAGGTGGACAAGGACGGAGCGAGGCCGACCGCGTAATCCCTTTTGGCTCCGAAAGCGCGGCCAATCAACGGATCCTCGATGGATACGTCCATGCTCGACGTGCCGACAAATATCTTCGCCTGGCCCTACGAGCAATACCATCAACCCCGCGCCCCTCTCTGTTTCGCGCAAAACACACCGAGAGCAAGACGAACGGCCCTGGTTCCCAGATAAATTAGACGACGACGGATTTAAGACTCGCTGGGGCCTACCGCTCTCGTCGAATAATAAATACGTTTATTATTTATGGAGAGGGGCAAACAAGTGCTTGGGGAACAGCGCGCTCGAGTGCCGAAAATNTAAAATAAGTGCCACAAGCGAGAGAGCGCGAGAACGAAGGAGGGAGGCCGTCAGGATGAAGACGCACTTCCATTTTTGATGCCCTTGAGTACTTGTTAAATGGATTTCGACGAACGTTATTTACCCATCTCCGTGTGGAGCTGTTTAACAGCGCCACTTCAGATTAATCTTTAATGTCGCTTATCACTTCGTTCGAGCGAGGGGTGCCTTTGCAATTTTAATCCAACATCTTGTCGGAGATTATGCGAAATTGCTTTTTGCTTTCGACAATTTGAACATCTGTTTTTGTTTCGGTGGCGGAAAAAGATGGAGAAAGAGGAGAGGAAGCAGCAAAAACGCGCGCGACACCTCCCTCGGAATATTCGCGGAGGGATCCGTTGAGTCATCCAAGTTCAAGGTCATCGTTGCTCTCGACCTCGGTTCGTCGACCTTGTGCCAAGTGGAGGAATAAAAAGAAACCAAGTGAACGTGCGGTCGTTTTCCGTGCACTTTCAACGTCGAACGTCATGTTGGATGAGACACGCCGGTCGTGTCTCCCGCGGTGGCGAGCGATGCGGGACGGGCACCGGTGGCCGCCGGCAATATATATCGCGGTCGACCGGCATTAATCACTTTTATTAGGTTATTATATCGGCGAGTGGCGGACGCGCGGTTAAAACGCAATTTGTCCCCGGCGCAGATTTGACGCCGGCTGGCGTATCGCTCGCGCGATCTAGCAGGGCCCGATCGGGCGCTCGAGGTGATCCGAGAAACCGTGCGGGTTATTACCGCGCGGCTCGTTATTGAAATTGCATCGTCGGTCCATCCTTCAAATTAATATTCGAGATTGAAATAAATGAGGGCTCTCGCTGGGCTGAGAGCGCGCGTTAGTCAACCGCGCGGATTCGGTCCCTATCGCACCCGCATCTCCACGCGAACCAACCGATCGCCGAGGACGCCCAAGAAAGTAAAACAACATCGAGCACGATAATCAGGCAGAAACGATTGTCCGGCTTCATTACGTCGCGGGTTCTCGACGATCTACAATGCAAATTCCTGTGTCACATCTGAGCAAGAATTTCTGCCCCTTTCGCTTCGGCCCCGTTATTTTCAGTTGCAACTTTCTTATGAATCGGCTTGAAACGACCTCGAAAGCCGATACTTGCGGATTGATAATGCCCAACTTTCTCCTCTCCTTTTCCCATTTACGATTTTGCACGGTCATCTCTGTTTCGTTCATTTTCTTTCGGCTATTCATTCATTTAATTACCCAACTTTGTTTTTCGCTTTTTTTTCCTCTTCTTCGCTCTCCAATATTACAATCGATGTTACGCTTTTTGTTATTATTTTTTTCTCTCCCCCCCTCCCTCTGTCCGTCGTATTGTTCGTAGCATTTCATTTTGCGCACTTTATTCAGATTTGTGTCTCACTTGTTCCTCGTCTCTTCGATTTATTTCATTCAGTCTCATTTCTCGAGGGTTTGTTAGACTTTGCTTCATCCTTTTGCGTTTTTACCCATCAGCCGCGCGTCGTCGATATTTTATTCCCACTCCATCTATGAGACGCCGCGATACATCTCTGTCATCCTCTCAACGAGCTATCTCGAGCGTTCACCTGGCGACGTTCTATTCCAGCGAAGAAAACGCGCCCAAAGATATTCTCCGCCGAGGTTTGTGTCCCTTTTTCGCTCTGTTTACGACATGAAACTCCGCTTATTTATTAATCAAGATGCCATTGCTTCATTTTCATTTCATCCATCTCTGGCTAAAGAAACGAGATTTTGCTGACAAATTTCGTCGAAGTAAAAAAAAAATTTTTTTCCCCCGAAATTTCAATCATACCTTATTACGGAAAAACATTTTTTTCCATCCCTGATTTTTTATGTTTATTCATCTTAGCGTATGATGAAAAAAAAAAAGACGTAATTTGGAAGGAACGTGGAAAACGTGATTTTACCGAGGTAAAAAATGTGCAAATTTAAATTTAAACTAAAAGTTGAAAAATGGCGTAGAAAAATGGATGGTTCAGTTGTAAAAATGGTTTTTGCGCATTATTTCAAGTTGTTCCTGAAATAATCGAGTTGAGTGAATTTCAACGTTAATAATCATAAAACCATTCGGTTTACGCGCCGCTTGATAAATATAAAGCGCTGTTTTGCGGCCGGTAATCGTCGTTCCTTGATGATTATGGCGAATGAAGAACAGGTGTCACGCGCGGCGCGCGTTTGTGTGTGCATATGAAAAGGTGTTTCCTGGACATGAGCTCGCGCGGGTCCCCCATTACGAGAAACTGTACATCGTCAATGGAGCTTTTCCTCGCAGGCAGAACACCATTCTCAGCACCTTGCAGCAAAGTTTTTCTTTCGTTTCCCCCCGGTGCGGTAAATATTATGTAAATGCTCGAAATTATGGCTGTGAGGAGAGTTTTGTGTCGATGTTCAACAGCGGCGCAATTTACTTATGCAAAAAGATCGCTCCACTTATCAATTACGACAAAGCTAGTGCAACAAATTACATGGTATAAACCAGTTTTTTTTCTCTTTTTTCAAAGACTATTTCATGTGATTTTATGAGATTGATTAGAAAGTAATTTGCCAACAGGAAAAAAAAAACGTATCGACTTCTGTGAGTGAACCATCCGTTTTTACACAGAATTTCTCGGAGCTGCCAAATTTTCTTTAGCAAATTTAATTCGTTGTATTGCCATTTAAATTTGCCTTGCACTCTCTGAAAAGCTCAAATTTTTTACCCAGCGGCGAGCAAAGTTTGCGCGATGGTCGCAAAAAGTTTCACAGACGGCGTGCAAAAATGCGAATTGCATTATCAAAAACGAATAACACGGTGCGGACGATCGGGAAAGTATTAGCGAAAATATATAGTCGGGGCGAAAAATGGTGCATTTGAATAAGTAGATGAAATCTCCTTGCAGCGGCCAACGACGATGAAAAAAAGGTCGCGCAAAAAAGAAATCACGACAAAAGCTATACTCAAACGTGGACACGCAGAGAGAATAAAACGTGAGGTGAGAGCTTGCATGAAATCTGTCGGACGTTCGAGGTCTCGTCGGTTTTCGTTAAATATTCTATCAAAGTCGTGCAAAACAAAGTTTGCGCGCAAATCCAACGTCGATCTGTCGGTTGATCTTCTTTAGCGTCCACGTACCGTTTTCTTCGTGGACGAAACTTTTGATGCCAAATTGTTCCCGACGATTTCCGAGCCAAGTCCTAATGTCGTTTACGCGTCATATGTACAACACGTGTATCCGCTCGAACAGCAGCTTCAACTGACAAAAAATCCCGAACATTTTACTGACAGACATTTCGCGATCCTGAAAGTATACATTTGATCGACTTTTGAATGCTTCAAAAACTTAACTTTTTTAACTTCGCTCGTTAAAAATATTTAGATGAATTTTGATAAACTTTTTATCACTTGAAAAAATGTAATTTAAAAATAATTTGAATAATAGTTCAAGCAAAGCTTTCAAAAATGGAGTGAATTTTATTGTCTAATTTTTTTTTTTTTTTTGATTTCTAAGTTAAAATTTTTACTTTGTCTACTAAAATTTGTTTTTTGTCTCGAATTGAATAGTCACGTTGAGATGATCGATCAATCGAAGCTCGCACGCGACCGACTCGAAAAATCTCAGCTCGTTGTCGAATTTTGTGAATTCTCTTCAAGCGACACTTTTCTCGCGAGCGTTTGAAAGATAGCGACGACGTCGGAAGCGATGAAAGGAAAGTACGACGGAAGAATGACGTCTGGGCTCAGTCAATCTTGAGTAAGGCACGCGCGAAAAATATAGGCGTGTGGGGATATATTGCTCCTTGACGAGAAATTTTTCGTTCGTGGAGCTCTCTTTTTTTCGCATATAGTATACGTTACACTATGATTAGTATACCTGCACCAGACCGAGGTGGGGAAGATGAAAATAAGAGACGACTCGACAGGCTGCGGAGGCGAGACAGAAACAGCGCACCCTCTTAAAATGCTTCACGGTCGCGCATATTTTAATTAAAATCAGATTACACGCTGACTCGTGATTTATAGATCAAGAAAGGTCCTCGACTTTGGGCGACAATTTTTTCGTTTTATTACGGCAGATTTGGTTGGGGGGCGTTGTTCAAAAATTCATACCTCATTGCTCTATTTTGCGACTACTTTTTTCCATGCATTTTTCAGATGTCAATCTGTTAGCCGAGAAGAATAACTTGTAAAGTTTATGCGATCGTGACGGTGTCATTTGTGCGAACGAAATTTTGTTTTCACATTTATTATTGACAGACAATTTCATTTGACGATGAAAATAATCTGGGATATAAAATTTTGAAACAAATGAGAAAACAATTCGAGATCCTCTTATTTGTCTGGGCGAGTTTTAATTGCTGAAACTAAACTGAAAACTTTGATCGTATCGTTTACCAGGTAAAGCTACAACTCGCTTAAACCTGATGTACATTCAGCAACGTTGAAATAACACTCGACAAAGTTCAGAAACGAAGTCCTATTACCCAAACAACAATCCAACAACGTTCATTGATGAACGAACTCAGCAACGCGACTAGAACAACACTTGAAACATTATCACGTACAAGACAACGCAAACATTGATCAAAGGTCGACGAGTGGCAGTGGCGCACACGTCAGCTCTCGGGCGCCCAATTCGTGCGCTGTACACATTTCGTATATACCGCGCCGCAATATCGTCTTATGCTACTCTTCTCATAAATGTCTCGTGCCGGGCAATGAAATATACTGCTGTCCGAATATTATACCCGCGATTACCAACGAGCCGTTAACCTCTGGTCCGAGCCACTCTTGTGCGACGAATTCCTCTGATATGGCGAATTGAAATTACGGCATCTCATATCTCATGCTATAAAATTAATTTTATACTAATTACCTATGCATAACTGACGAACAACTCGAAGGAACGATAAATTGTTTAGAAATTTATTTCAATGTGATATGAGAAAACATTTATTATTCGAGCGACCAAAATAATCTTTATCTCCCACTGAAACGAAAAGTCGCGCTTTTTCACCAGGGAGAAAAATTATTTTTGGACAATACAACAATCATCCAAGTAACAAAAAAAAAGCATTTTCTAACTTGTGCATGTCTGAAAAATTAATTTTATATACTAATTACCTATGCATAAATGACGAACAACTCAAAAGAACGATATATCGTTCTTTCGAGTTGTACAATATATATATATTGTTTAGAAATGTATTTCAATGTGATATGAAAAAAAAATTTATTGTTCGAGTGACCAAAATAATCTTTAGGGAGAAAAACTATTTTTTGACAATATCAACAATCATCCAAGTGGAAAAAGAAGCATTTTCTGACTTGTGTGGAAGTAAATTTTTTCCTACCAGTGAACAATACTACTTTGTATGTTTCTTGTTACATTTATTACGATACTGTAACAATTTTTCATGTGAGTGATGAAACAATCGTTTACTTACTCACAAGTAAAACGATATTTTTTTCTCACAAAGGAGAAAAACTTTTTTTTTTCGTTGGATTTTCCTTAGTGGCTAAGTTTTCATTGAATGAAATGAAACGTTTCTTTTCATTGCGGAAACTGTTAGTCAAAATCGGGTAGTTACATAAACTGTGAAACACATGTAACGAGCGAAAATTGAAGGCTCGAATCGAATCTTCCGGTGCTGACCTCTGACGGTCGTAACTCATAGACACACTTGGGACGATGCGGAGCGTAAATATCAGCACGTTGGATCTCGGTGCGATGAAAATGACTCGTAATGGCGACACGTGTTGTTTACAATACACATTCGGCATAAATATTTCGAGTTTACTGCGGATGCCATTAGATTGCACGGGATATTAAAACAAGGGGCCACCGATAGCTTTTATCGTCCAACGGTCTTCCTCTATGAACTACGGTCACACGAGAGCGGGGCCTCCTCGGGATTACCCGCGCTGCATTATATTTCGCTCAGCGTTGATATATCGCGTCGGGGCTTTTTCTCTCACGCGCAGCTACTTTTGTGTCGCGCGGGCAATCGCACGGATTTAATTACGCTGTAATTAAAAACCCGCTGGATTATACTAAGCGACGGACGCGAGGCGGCGAATAAAAAATGACTGCGGCGCGCGCACTTTACAATGAAACTTTTTCACGATGCGCCATCCCAGATCCGACGTCTGATCCACGGGAAACCGCGATGTCGCGATAGTACACGCCGGTTATCGTCAATGTCTATCGATGAGTCCTCGTTTTAATGAGCTCAAATCTTTTGTGATCTCTGTTTTGTTACGCTCAGGTTATATTGTGTAATTATTCAAACGGTTCTTCACAATATGCTAAGTGCTCTTTTCTGTCTGATTCTTGTCTATGAAAAGAACCGAGTTTTGCTTGTACCAAACACGTATATTGAAAAGTAAACAAATTTTGGTACCGTAAAAACGTTAATACTTTCATAGTACCGGAATTTGTTTTTGAAAAAGAAAAAGCGATGAATTGAGCAAAATTTTTTGTAGAGTGGCGAAATCACTAAAATCAGTGACCTCAAATTATGCTCGGTCGTTCGAAGATTCATTTTCACTGGCGTGAAAATTTTCCCGCAAAGCTCATAACTTTTGACGACGACATTTTTTGATATCCCTTATGGTTCACGGGACATCCGTTCGTGTATGAAAGTGTCAAATAAGCTTTGAAGACCAGTTCGTCTGTGAAACCTCGACGAAAACTGTGATAAAATATTACACAAGCTGTAACCGTGAATTCCTGTTCAAATTTTCCGTCCTCGCCAAAGTAGTTCCTTTTAATCCTTTGATAGCTCGATAAAAATTTTCACTTACACATTTTTTTTTCTTGTTTCTGTTGCAGGTACGTATCAAAAAGGGGTCACCTTCGATATCTTCGATTTTATATTTCTCACTGAGATGTCGATCGAAAACAGACTTTTTCGATAAACATTTTCAAATCATAATTGAAATGACATAAAACTTGTAAGTACACAATAAACTACTTCTTTACCTTAACGAGCACAAAACTTCAAAATTGTTCAACATTTTTAATTTTTGAATTGCCACAGTGGCATTTAAAAATTTTTCGAAATTGAACAGATAAAAAATTGATCCGAAAGGTATAAAATTTCCAATAATTATAAATCTTCAATAATGTTTTCACATTTGAATTTGATTTTTCGGTTGCTTTTGGCATTGGATTTTATTCACTTTTCGATTTTATTTCTGAGGTAACAAGGTGAGAACGTAAGCCACCACCATCACAGTGCGATGCTCACGCAAACATTTATTACGGCCTAAGAGTATCGTTACACGGCGGTAGGAGATAAATTGGGATTTTACTATCGTACCTCTGTTTCGCTGCTTTTGGCGAAGAATGAGCGTGCCACGGTAAAACGATTTCGTTTAAGCCTGAGAAATTATAGCTTACCGAAACCCTGAGGAAAGCGGAGGCCCGATCAAAATTACGATTGGATCGCGTTCAAGCCCCAAGTTACAAATGGCCAATTCAATTTTTATGCCCGAAATGTTGTCACTGAGCCGTCTTTCTTCGTGAAATCATTCGGCCAAAACTTTTTCATAAATAAATTAACCTCCTTCCAGTGCTCTCTCTCGTTCCTTTTGTCGCGTCTTTCCAAGGGCCAAAAACAAAGTCCATTTCCGCGCTCGTCAATTTAATATTCGCCCGACGTTTTTGAAATAAAACAATCGCAATAAATTTAAATTCACTCAGCAACCGCGCGCTTATCAAAAGCGGCGCGTCGCGCTCGGTTCCAATAAAGCCGGAGAGCTCGGCCCGAAACAAAAAGCACTCGACGAAATTATTAAACGATAACCAGAAACGTCGAATCGTGCGACCAGGCTTCTGTTAATTACATTCGTCTATACACTTTTACGACGCGCCCATATCTCCAGTGTCTTTTGCGTCTCGGCGTATAAATGCTACATTTTTACGAGCACATTAATTTGTGTTACGCCGCGCTTTTTCTTATTTCTCTTCTCCCCATCCCTCTTTTCAGTTTAGTGCTCCAAAAAGAACGACAAAAAGAACGAACTAAACGAAAAGCCCGGACGCAAAACCGAAAACCACCGGTAAAAAGAAGGTAGAAAAAAACTAAAAGGGAACACCGAGGGAAACAAAAGTATTTTACTGTAAAAAATAGAAGGGAGCAGGGGGTGCAAATATATTCGGCGAAAAAATTTCAATTGCTCGCCCCGCGCAGGCTCTCGGATGATTATTGACTCGCTGTCGGCGGAACACGCGAGCTAATTAATCCGTCGGTTATTCGAACGCTCGCAAACACGCCAACCGCACCCGAAATACATTTTCTGAGCACACCGCGCGCGCTCGCAAATGCTTTTCGCGTTTCATCGTCGCGGTCGCGCGCGCTCGACCGTTCGTATCATTCTACGGCGTGCATTTAACGGATGATTATTTTACCGGCCTCGTGTAATTTTACCATCTACGTTTGACACACACGGTATGTGTCAAACACGAGTCTGTTCAATTCTTTGTTTCTCTTAAGCAATGTTAAAAACTTCTGACCAAAAAAGTACTACTAATATACTATCCATTTTTCGGAACAACATAATTTTATTTATTATTTATTTATTTTTTTATTTTAACGAGTAACGGCAAGTACCAGTTTGGCTGATATATGATAATTTTTCATTTTTATTTCTCTCTCTTTTTTTGATTTTGTTTGAAATCTTGATTCAGAATTGGTTGATATGTTAAATCGTCCATGTTGTTTTTTTTCATGTTTTTCTTTCAAGTAGTAAAATTGTAATTCCGCGGAAACATGTATTTTATATCCATCTACGATTATATATGTTATAGCTGTATTTTTATCCATCTACGATTGAATATGTTAAAGCTGGACAAACAAATACATGAAATTAATATACATATACCTCTGGAAAATCAATATGTATTTAAAATCCGTCCGGGAGTGTGTAAACACTGGTTGGTACGATGATTGTGGTATGTGAGAGCTTTCATACCCTGCGCTTTTCTGTTATAAATGCGAAATAGATAGATTAAGCGTTGTTTTAAGCTTGCTCACTTTGTTATTCAACATTAACAATTTAATAACACAAATCAAATATTTTTGGTTCTGATTAAAGCATGATATTATAATGGCCTAGACATCTTATTCATACGTGGATGTGAGAGGCGCATCAGAGTAGTATACCATGCGATGTTTCGCTGTGTTGAAATCGAGATGTGATATCATTACCGAATTTAAGCGTACATTTGAACTTTGTTATAAATTTGCATTTCGTGTTTGGAAAGTGGAATTAAAAAAATTCTTCAAAAAATATCATTTTCATTCAACCATTTAATTTTATTCTCCTCAAAAATTTGCATCATAAAATGATCTCAAAAAAATTAAAAACAAATAAAATTGATTCCTTTCATTGTCATTTACTTGTTTATTTGATTATTTGATTTGGCGAATCTCGAATTTTTCATTTTCTCAAAGGATGAAAATTCATCTCAGCCTCCAGTTTGAAAAAAAAAAGTTAAACGAACAAAAGTGTACAGAACGAAAAGATTTCTCATCGACGGTAAATGATGTTTTCGGAACGAATCGCGAATGTTAATGGGAGAGCGTGATTTGGTGCTGACGAAGTACTTTTGTGTGACGGTTTCCGGCGCAGTGCAGAGCGGCTATCGTAATCGACTTATTTGGATTCCGAACATTGCGTTTAAAGAGCGCCCGTACCACCAAAGAAGAGGCAAGTCTGGAGAGTGTCCGATCGAGAGATACCCCGTCTCGTCCGATTCGCAACACGAAAGCAGTTTCTACGTCTCGTGCATTAATTAAGACAACAAAAGTCCGGGCACGGAAGGAACGACGCGGGGAAAAGGGCGCTTATAGGCGCGAAGTGGAATCTTAATTAAATGCCACGCATTGGCGTCGCTACACCGAAACAACGCTTATCTTGCACTCTTTTACCCCGCCGTGCTCGCGTTATCTCCACCGTTTTTATATTCCCGGCGTAATAACGCGTCGTAATTATCTCGTTTCGTGAACGCGACGACCCAAAAATTGATGGGGTCCAATTATCGCCTACCTTCAATCGCGCTTTCATCAATCGGTTATAATTTTTATCCCCAACCTGTACATTTTCATTCGTTCTTTTTTTAAAAAAAAACTTCAACTTTAACATTTCTAACAGCAAATTAAATTGAAATGCAACACGGAAATGAAAGTGATAATGGTTCATACATTTCAAATAAATTAATTTCACTTTGCAGAAATTTTCCTGGAAATGATTTTACAAATTGAGAACAAAAATTTTTCATCTTCTGAAATGGCATGGACATAATTAATAACCTCTAGACTTCATCTGTCCTTTGTGAAAAAAATCAATCTTTTTGGTTTATTGACATTTTTTCAGTCATTCTTTTTTTGCGTTGCACATTTTTTTTTTTTTTTTTGATAGTGCATGAAACCGCTGTTTTTTCTGTACACACACCGGGCGGTGCCAATTTATCACGCTTCGTATACTAAACATTCGTCAAAGCTTCTGCAAACTCGTGTGACGTGTGTGACATCATCTCATTAGCCACACAGACGTGTCGCTTAGAAACGCCGATCGATGCCAATTCGTTTATTATTTTACGGCCTAATTATAATCAAGCCGGCAATAACAACGGCAGTCGTTCTGAGAAATGGCCATTGCGACAAAACATTTACATACATCGCGCAATCACATCTCGCTTGACAAGCAGAGCCTCGTTAAACGAAAACTCTATATGCTTTTGCATTTGCATTTTTCACCAGCTTCAAAATTTCACATTTCAATGAACTCGCTTATTCTTTACTGACGCAATTAAAAAACATCTTTTTTTTCTCCCGCAATTTTTGCTCAATTTCTTTTATTGCAAGTTTCCCTCGCACATTCCAAAACAAAAATCTAATAATTTTATTTCCGTGTTATTTTTGTTATGAGAATGGAAAATTTTGAGTTTCAGTTTTGTGTACAATAATGTCAGAAAGCGGACGGTGTAAGATAGCATTTTGGCACCCCGTTCCTATGGTGTTTCTTTTTTATCCCTTTGTGTATTTACTCTCGACTGTCCACCATTTTTACTGCTTTAATGAATCTTGTTTCTCTACACAAGACGGAAACTTCAGTTTCAGCAAGAAACTATAACTGTCGGGACATTACGGGACGATGATTGGTTCGCAAACAATGTAATAAAACACCGCTCGTGCGCGGATGACAATTCATTGTCTCGTTGGCGCTCCTCGTCGCACGCAATCTGTCTCTCTCTTTCTCTCGTCAACTCTGGTATTTATTTGCACTGTTGGACCGTCGCGTTATGTTAACTGGGAAACGACGCCATCCGAAGATCATAATTCGTTCTGCAAAAATTTAAAGCTCTGTTTATTTCCATTCGGTTTGTTTTAATTTTCATAACGGATAATTTGTTATTGAATTTTTTCGTCGATTTAAAACCATTCCGAGTTCAGTTTTCACGATATTCACTCCATTTTTTGTGTTTATCCTTTCAATATTGTGCATTTTCAGTTTTGTTGTTGATTTTTTGTTATTTTTTTCATTTTTGCAAAATATCGTCTAAACATATTTTTATGTTTCTGAGCGTTTATGCATGCTTTTTCACGAGGATTCTTAGAGAATCTGAAGAAAAATCATACTAGGTAAGATTAAGCTATTTCAAAGCTGACGTAAAACTGGTACACAAAAGACTATCCGACTTTAGTTGTTACAATACACTTCTTTTTGTCGATTTTCAAAGAGATTATTGCGACTCTTATTTGACCCCGACTCATCGGTCGAGAGAGAGAACGGAAGGGAGGTTAAACGATGTCGCAATTCTGCACAAACTCTCTGCGATTAATTGTAATTGTGAATTGTGTCGCGCAGCTTCAGCAGTGATGTTTTTTTCCTAACCTTTTTTTTCCTCCCATTTTCCTGGCGCTTTTTCGGATCAGCACTTTGCTCTTGTTTCGACGTTGACAATTTATTTTGTTTATCAAATCGCGTGCTGAATGAGGAAATTGTACTGTTCAATTGCCGGATCAAAGCAATTTCACTTTTTTTTCCCCATCTCCGCGAACCCTTTTTGTGCTTTTTCTTAACGAGACACGAACAAATGACAATAAAACAAAGTCGCCCTTTGTTATACTCGGCCCTTAACTTCTTTTGGACTTTTGTTTATCAAAAAGTTGGGCTTTGTTGCACAATAAACAGAACCTGAAAAAGAAAGAGTCTTCAATTGTGATTAGTGTATTTCCATTTCGTTGATTGAAAATTGGTGTTCGTGAAAGAAAATGTTTTTCACAAAAGGGGATCTCGCGGCGTCGAAAAAACGAGCGTTTTTAATTTCAGCGCAGGAACCGCTTTTCCCTTATCCCGCTCTGTTTACGATTCAGCGCGTCTAGCGACAAATCAACGTCGACGTATCGTTTTCTTTCACGTTCCAACGAGTGCAATCCCTTTATCCACGGGAAAGCCCTCCTCGTCGGGGTTATATTCCGAATCAAAAAAGGAGCGAACGCGCGCAATCTCGTAATTTATATATTTTGAAGATCCGACGGATGTTCAAAGTGGATATCGAAATAAAGTGTAAGGATTCCGAAGGGGAGACCGCGAGCGTGCTCTCGGATGGGGCCAAAGCTAAGAGTTATGGTGCTCGTTGATTTGGAAATGAAAGATTTTGGATCCGCGACAATTGTGCGACCGTATCAACTCGTCTTTACGAAAAAAACCCTGCTCCGTTTTTTCCTTCTCTCCTCCCGTTTTAATATCTTCGTTCAAGCGGAATTAAAACTCGGGTAAAAACTTTTTTAACAAATTGTTGAAACAAAGTAATTTTACAAAAGAAACTATACAGATAAAATAAGAAGGTGATAAAAAGTTTCGAAGAAAAATTTCTGAAAGAATTGTGAAAAATTTTAAATAGATTAGTAATGAATTTTAATCGAACTGCATGATGAACTGGTGTTAAGGTGAAAATGAACTTTCCCATTTATATTTTTGTATTATTCAACTTTTATTTAAATTTTAAAAAATTGCTGTAGTCTCGGGATCGAACTTACAATCTGAATTTTGTAAACTTAGCTAATAACCTCCTGATAGATAATTCAAAATTATTTTAAAAAAATTATTTCTTCTCGTTTAGAATTTGAACCGTTTAGAATTGAATAAAACGACGAGTATCTGAACTTGAACACTGATTTAAAAATCGCATACACACTTTTTTTCAATTACAATACTAATTTTTTTGTTCACTTTCATCATAAAATAATTGGAACCTATAGTGGGCAGCGTCGTTTTTCACCGATACGGAAAAGTGGCGCCCAAGCAGGGGCTGCAGTTGCGACTTTTGTTATTTATAGCTCGCCGGCGTTACATTACCCTGTCTCTTCGCCGACTTTCTCCCATTTTCATCGTTTGCCTTTTTCGTCTCCGCTTGGCACGACCCAGTCAACTTTGACTTCAACGCACTCGCTGAAACACACAAAAAGGATTTACCCCCTGGCGCCGCACAAAGCGTAATGATCGCGAGGCTCCACATCGTTGTGACTAATTGGCTATCGATTATACGTCAAGCCCTGAATCGCAACTCCCCGTGACAACTCGATATGGCTTTACCTTGAACACACAAACCCAATGTTATTTTTTGTGTCAGTTTTTGTATTAGTAACCCCGATAGATTCACGTCGAACTGACATATAAACGAACTGCCGGGGCTCACAAAAAATCACCATTCTATTCTGGTTTATCACTTGTCGAGCAACATCGCAATGTATTATTTTTTCACATAAATGTCTTACATTTTTTATAACTTTGGACAAACAAAAAAAAATGATTCCGAGGAGAAAAACAAATTGATTTGAAAAAATTATTAAAAAATGATATATGTGTGATGTGAGTAAATTTGTATGTTGAAATCGAGTAATTGAGATAAGGGTGTATGGTATTAACGCAAACTTTTCCTTCTCCGAGCATGGACTGCGAACAGTGTCATAAATCCGAAAAAATTACGTCGTGCGTCGTGACTAATTGGGTATCGATTACCCGTCGAGTCCTGGATTTGCCACCCAGGGAGCTCCGTGAAAATCCGACGTGCAGGACAGGCTTTATATACCTTATAGATAAAATACCTTCCTTTGCGCTTTTTTTCTTTGTCGCATAAAATGTTTAGGTTTATTCTACTAATTAAGAGTCTGACTTCCAAATGAACTTCCCTTCTGGGTAAATAAAAAAGATAATCGAATACGAGGAAAACTGCAGTTACATAAATTATGTAAGCGTTTGCAAAAATCACGATCAAAAAATGTTCGTTTTTATTTGTTGTCTGTTGTTTGTCTCGTTTTGTTTTGCTTTTGCTGTTCTGTAAAAGCGATGATTCCCATTTTGGACGTATAAAATTGTTACTAATTTTGCGAAACAAAAAGCATATCAATTTCAACACATGTACCCGTGCGTAACTTGATTGTATTACCCCCGCGAGATCGCAAAGAAAACGTCTGACAAATGAACGGCCGTTCCTCGAAGAAACTCTCTGGAGGAATTATTTCTGCAGATTACGTCGCACAAAAAAGACGCTAAATTAATCAGTTCTTATAATCCTATGTGGTGTATATAAACGACAGAAAATGTATTTAATCCGGACCCACCGGCCATTTTTCTCCGGCTACAATTTTTCACTGGCCCGGGTAAAAGGCTGAGGGAAATTATTTCCCGCCGGTGCTTTTTTCGTTACGCCAAATAAACGAAACTCTTTTTCACCTGCACCACATCTTCTCGCTAACGTGGACATCTCAAGTTAACGTTTTCCATCATCCTAATTGCAATGATAAATTTCAGTTAATGTTTGAAATGTGGGAAAAATGTTCTTTCAACTTTAAAATGCTTATAAAATTGCAATAAATAAATTGGCCTTGCGCGTCATTCGGTCGAGAAAAAATGTTTAGAATAAAAAAAAAAAAGAAATGAAAAAGTGTAGCCTCGGGGAACATTGGCATTCAAATCCAAGGTTACGCCTATTCTTAATCGCTCGCTGATCGGATAAGTTAGCTGCGCGATATCAAAACGTTTGTTGGTCGCAGAGTTATGGCTCATCTTGAATAAAAGCCGAGGCGCGAACGAGTCCCCAAGTTCCCGGGAGGATTATACCGTTGCGATCGCTGCAGAATAAAATGTATTGCGTATTCCGCGCACGAGCATGCAATACACCCGCGAATGCGATTACACAGAATTATCCGTTTATTTCTCGCCGAGATGCTCGTGCGTATGGCGCATCGTTAGGAATAATCCAAAAAGTCGCATGCTCTTTTACAAAAAGCACCATTTCCTTTTGAATAATATTTTTACTGTCTCGGCACAAAAACGAAAAAGTTTATTTTCAAATGGGGAATTCGAATTTGTTTGTAATGACAGTTGAAAATATAATCACGACTTTGGCATGACGCGACTTTAAAACAGACTTTTTCAACGCGGATAATTTCAAACTGAGGAAAAAGGGAAAAAAAATATTTGCCAAAGATCAACGTGGGATGTGAATAATTTCTAATATCGTAATCCAACTTGGAAACTTCAAAGCACCTTTTTAGTTCTGGAATTAGAATCGACTGAAATAATAATCATGCGATTTGAGGGCGAACGGTTTTCATATCGTGAGAAAAACGGAGGAGATCACGCGGGGCGTGTAAAAATTTTTTGGACGTAATTATGATGCACGAAAAACGTACATGGTTCAAGAGAGTGAAAGTTTCGTAAATATTTATTAACAATGATTGCACGTGCACGAACGTCTCTAGTGCGAAATACCTTTTAAATGGCAGTTGAATTTCGTCCGTGTTGAAAAATCGAGATGTTAAATTTTAATTTTATACAGTCGATATTATTATCATTACGTGTTTGAAACTCACAGGGAAAACAGTCGCGTAAAAGCAAAAGAGAGAAGGAGAGAAAGAGAGAGGTAATTTTGCGTTTTATTTTGCATCGATCCACGAAACTTCACAGCACAGTCGAGAAAACAAATTTTTATTTTATGAAAACATCGGTAATATGATTATACGTTTTTCCGTTGAATATTGTGCATACACAAAAATGATTCGATCGGGAAAATCAGTAATTGTTCAATGATATCAGTCCAATCAACTGTTATTTTGCCCGGCGCATTTAATTGAATTCATTCTGACTCGGTTTTTTTTTATCCGCCCGGCACAAATGTCCAGTAATTTGATGATTAATATATTTTTCAGTCGAACAAAAGATTCTCACAAATGGCTGAGTGCTGAAAACTGAATCAACAAATGCATTTTTACGCATTTGATAATGAGGCTGGAAATAAACGAAAAAAGAGAAAAAAAGATTGGATTAAAAGCGAAAGAAAAAGGGAAATTGCAAACAATAAAAATGAACTTTTCTTCGAGTCGATAACGGAATTCTATTAAAACAAGCCGGGGAGCGCGTATCTCAAAATCGAAATCTGCACTTTGAATATAAATTCCGAGGAAACAAATCGGGGCGAGGATTTTTCGCGACGTTTTCAATGCATCATTCAAAAGTCAATCGATTTCCACGCAGATTAATCAAACGCGCCCTGCCGTATCGGGGCACTTAAGCTAAACGAAACGTCGACGTCGATTGGCGTGTGTCGAAAAATACGAAAGGCCGTATGCACGTTTCTCAAGCTAGCGAATCGTACACTCATTTGCACAAAGATAATTTTAATCGCTGTTCACGGACTCGTTTACGTTTCACTTTTTCTCTTACTTATTTTTTTCTCTTCTTTTTTCGGTTTTTTTCGTATTCTTTCCCCTGGTTTCTTGTTTTTCATTCTGCCGATCGCGGACCACGTTAAACCGGTTTTTGTACGGGACGGCCTCGCCGCTCTTTCCGCGGCATTCGTGCATCGATAAGTGCGCTTAATCACCGTCCCGGACTGTCTCGGATAGGTTTTAATCCGACGTTCGCATTTATTTTTAATAAATTTTGACTCCGTATGACAAACCGTTCTTTTTTATTACAATTTTCATCTCACAGTTGGGATTAAAATTCTTGTACTCAATAAAGAGGGGAATTTCTTTAATTGTTCCCGGGATAATTTGTATGTTTTAATTAAGCCCGATTACTGTTAATTAATGAAATTAAAATGCTGTAAAATTACTCGTCTTTGATGAGACTCCATTTGCACGGTTATAATTCCGAACAAAAAAGGAAAGGAAAAGAAAAGGCGAACACAATCGTCGAACCAAATGAAATTGAAATTTACAAAAAGAAATGGAATCATTGACGTCATTTTTTACGCGGGCAACTTTGGGAAGCACGTCAGGCAGAAGTCGTGACTGATTAAACTTTTATATCCAACGGGAAGTGATAGTTTAATCTGTCAACAGTGGGCTATCGCGGTACAAAAAATATGTGCAGCAACTTATCGAGTGCCATTATTGCTTATATCTCTTTGTTCGCATTACGAATTCCTGGTCAAATATAAAAATGATATTCCGTCCAGCGTGGCGGCCAGTCGATACGATAAATCCGAACAACGCGCGCATTATCGTCGCCTGATGTCATTCGTGTCATCAGTCATTGGCCATATCTGCCAAAGTGCGCGTTGTCGTGAGCGCATTTTTCACGTCTCCCTTGAGTCATTATTTCAACAGTGACTTACAGCAAACATCGCCCTGATAGTATGAATGTTTTATCAATTGCGTCCCCGCAAATGGCCCGAGCCGATTCGTGCCAGGGGCGTACTTATGAATGCAAGGACCCCTGCAATTCATCTGGAACCTATTCATCATTTTTATAATGCCATCCAACAATTTATCTCTTCGTAGAATAATTTTTTTTTCGTCAAAATTAAAAATTCAAATAAAATCGTCATTCGAGTTTTTATGACAGTGATATCGAAAAATGTTTTCATAAAAATTGAAAATTGTTTGTTTGATTGTAAAAATTGAGTTTTTTGAAAAAAACAAAAAAAATTACCACCTTGAAGAGTTGAGGTATAAAATTGGCCAATTCAAATATGGTATGATCGTAAAAAAACGTTCACTTGCAACTGGATCAGAGTGAATAAAGTCTAACATTACACTATTTTCTGTAAGAGAGCAATCCGGACAAACGCTTAAGCTCATATCGATAGCCGTTCAGAAAATGAACTTGGTCGTTCGCATCCGGCGCTGTCTTCCGCGCGCAAAACAGATGCGTATCGCTCGGAGAAAATCAATTTCATAATCGCATCCACGCCGGAGCACTATTTTTCCCCCCGCCGATTTCGCGAGATCTCGCATTATTCTCGCGTTCAAACGTAATGAGTGCGCTTTACAATTTATTACCGGTAATAATACGATCCGCAGATCTCTGTTACCTCCCGACACACGTGCATCATATATTTATTGACGGGGTGTGTCTCGGCACTCGATGCGCGCTTTGCATCTCGCGGTACGTACGTGGTTTTTGCAAATCGTAAATTTCAAAATTGAATTTTCAATTGTCAATTCAACTGTGAACTTTTGCAGATGTTCTATCAGCCATGAAAAACACTCGATTGTTTCTCTCCAACGTCCGTTCGGTTTTCTTTTTTTTTGTTGCAAAAAAATCTCGTGGGCCTTGAAAACTCGCTTCTTTTTTTTACATTTCAGTTTTTTCATTTCTATAACTTCGATTAGTTACAGTAGAATTTATTCGATTTTTTTCAAACACGTTTTGTATTGAATTTTTCGAATTTTTTGCTTTTAATTTTTTCATTTCAAAATAGTAAATTTTAGTTGGTCATCGGCATCGTGATGGAGCGAATTTTTTTTAACGTTTTCAACCATTTATCATGTACCGAATTAGGAATAAAAATTGGATCATTTTCTACGGAATTTTTGGCTAAATTGTATTGCTTCTGAGACCCGCGATGACAGGACGGTGACGAAATCAAAACGGTCGGGTGGTCCCGGGCGTCTGCGCGGGTGGCCCGAGCGGCTGCATTTTCTAATAGGCCTTTGAAAGGACCCCTAATAAGCCTCTAGGCCGAGCACCCGTCCCTTTTTCGTCTGCTGCGATCCCCTTCGCCAAATAATAATTTATGCGACTCATCAGTCGCGCGATTTACGACGATTTCATTACGAACACACCGCGACGGATCGATTCGCGTTCGCCAAGTTTAAATTCAAATTCAAATCACTCTCTCTCTCTCTTTCTCTCTCTCCGGATCGTTCGCAATTTCATTCGAAGCATTATAAAGCCCGAATGAACCTTTGAATATTCTGTAATAAGATTTTCGTACCATCAAAATTTGAAACGACTCTCCATTATTTATTACTGTCCGCGAAGAAAAATAAAAATTGTTCGACAAAAACTAGTTTTTGAACAAAAAAAAGAAAGAAAAACAACAACAAAATCGAACGAAGAAAAAAATTTCAATAGCACACACATAAAATAGTAACAATTCTGCGAGCGACAATTTCCATATTTACATTGTTTATTTCGTGCGAACACAATGAAGCGCGCGAGCGTCGGTTGTTTTGAAAATTTAAATTGTTAATGTTCGAGCGGGGCCATAAATTCAATTACACATCTTCGTTTTGGCACAACAAACGCACTTTAATTTCCTCCGCAGGAGAGAGACGGAGATAGAAAAAGAGCATGTGCGGATTTGCGGTACATCGCAAACGGCGCGCAAAAAGTTTATCGCTTTTCCCGGGCATTTTCTCGCTTAGCATACGTAACGCCTGTATCGCGTCGGCCTCGGCAACCGAATCTGAAATCACTGTCCGCTGGATGCCTAGGAAATCGCCATTCGCTTTTTCTCCGCACCGGGGAGGGCCGCTGCCGAGGCGAGAGACGCTCGGAAAACCGGTTCGCGGTCTGAGAATCTTCTGGCCGTTCACAATCGAGAGGTTACTTTAGGCCAGGCTCTAAACCAAAGCAGAGCCCTCTCAACGGGCTTTTTTCATTTTTATATCAAATTAATCATGCGCCTTTTTTATTGCCTCGCATGAATACAAATTAATTCGGAATATCGCCGGGCAAAAAATGTGCCCGAAAATGCCAACTGTATCACACACGGGATCGTGCGTGAGCATGCCCATCAGGCATACATTAACCGTTCCGATTGTAATTCATTCGACCATGTTTTGCGAATCCTCGTCTCCTTTCTCTGTCTCGTTGTTTCTTTTTTTTTCTTCTTTTTCTTCTTCTGGTTCCGCCATCATCGTAATGGTGAATTACTGTACGAACGTTGCTAAATTTGATAACGAAGGTCGCGGCTATGAAGAGCCACGACGGGACACGTGCTTCGTGACCGTATATGGCGCTGATCGTGCACGCTCAGTTTCATCGGCTCCGCTTGTTAATTATTCGCCTGAATCATGATCGCGTTGTAACCGATCGGCTTCAATCGACGTTTCCGATTGATCCGAAGAATTTTGACTCACCGTCCCGATCCCCGCTCCTCTTCCCAGGGACCCGAATCCCGTTTTTCGCTATGAGCAACGCAAATCCTCGAACCTCACCTTGGCCGTCGTTCGTTCCCATTCATTTCTCAACTAGATCTTCTCAACTACCTGCAATTTCATTACACAAATCATTTGCCATGAAATTGCAGGACGAGCATTATAAATAAATTCCAACACCGAGCACACGATGTAACGGGCGAGCGTATCGATAAAATAATTTTAAGCTACTTTATTTAATTATTCTCGGCGATCTTTTATAAACGTTAATTGCATTTTCGACGTTGCAATTTATGCTCGGCTTGCCTTTTTTGACAAAAATCATTATAGCAATGGTTTTTCGTGTCTCTCTCCCACTGTTCCGTTCTAATAACAATAAAAAATTTTCAAAACTGTTTTTTTTTCTCCCTTTGTTTATACGGTTTGAAATGAAACGGTGCGCTTTGATGCCTTTCATTTTTATTGAACACGATTCTCATTAGAAAAAAAAGGAACATTACGTCATTCATCATTGATATTTCCGAGATCCAACTGACGCGTCCTAGTCCGAAAATAGTGCGGCATTAATCATTTTGAAAAGGAAACAACGGCAGTGATAAATTCGGCCCTTACGACTTTATCTGCGCGTTGCTTTTGCCTCCCTTCTCTCTCTCTGTTGGCTGCCCTGGTTCGTTCCCTTCACTCATTCGCTGCTTGTCTACCTGCAATTCATCGGGCGCCGAGTAATCTCGTCGCTTCTCGGGCTCCTCTGGGCGTCTTCTTCTCGCCGACCAAACTCCAGGCCGGAGCACAAGCAAGAGCAACAGGGACAATAAAACAGATGTCCGAGCGCCGCTGCAAATGTTGCCCCGCTCATTTCGCTACGTGTTCGCAATACTATTCTCGCAATTTCGCCAAATTCACAAGTTATGTCATCGTTACATCAAATTTCATTGCGCAACTTCTTACGGGTGGTCCGATTGTTTCGATATCAGAAATAATTATTAGACTTCTCTGTGAAATGGGTCCGCTCAGAGAGTTGAACAAAAATGTCGAATTATTTCATAATTTTCATGCAATCTTTACTATTTCTATTCAAAAATTTTTTAAAATAAATTTTTTTTTTCATTATCAATTTTTGTATTCGTGATTTCAGTCTGCAATTTGTTGGAAAAATGTACTATCAAAATTTGATGTAATTAAGTTATTTTCAGAAGACTTATTGAATTAAGACATTCTGTCTTAATACCAGTTGTTATTTGATATGTCTGAAAAGACATAATTTCACTGCGTATAGACAGTTTGATATAATTTAGACAGAATATCAAATCGATTGTTTGATTCACATTTATTTATTGACACTTATTGAACCCACGTAATTTAATTCAGAAATCCGCCTCTTTTTTCTGCGCCGCCCTTTTTTCAGACGTTCTTTTCCTCCATTATTCTCTTTTTTTCGTTCATTCAACACACACACCATGGCGGGAGGCATGGAAAATGATCATCATTGGGCCACGTTCGTTGAACCGCGGGCGCTGACAATAGGCCATCGATACATCTTTTTTCAGGTCAGCCCGGAATCTTATTTCACGTTGGCTGTCGATTTATAACACCGGTCTTATTCTATTCAGCCGTCTGCGAGCATTCGAACAGGAGATGAGGTGGCACACGAACCACCAAAACTATAAACTTTCCGAGGATCGAACACGAGCCCCTGAAATTAATATGTTTCCCTTGTATACTTTTAGCGTTACTAATTTGAGTTTTCAAAGCGAAAAAATTGGCGATGGAAATAAATAAACAGGGAGGAACAGATGCTTGACTTCGATAAACTTGTGCAGCGAGTCACAGCTTTTTCTGTACACGTACCAAAAATGTGCACTTTCCTAAAAACGAGCCGGCGATTAAGAATGCAAGTTATTTTTTCGTCGAATTGTCGCGATGGTGGAAAAAAAGTCAAATGTGAGTTTAATAATGTTGTTCTCTCGCAATCCAAACGCGAATAAAAGTAAAATTGCAGTGAAATAAAAGGCAATAGAGGACGTGGAAAAAAGGAGGTAACAAAAAGGAGTGGAGGAAGATAAAGGCGAGGCATCGAGGGAAGAAAAAAAATGAAATAAAGAGGAAGGAATAAAAATCGGGGAACGGGAGTCGGATTAAACCGGTCAGGGATTTGGCGATTTATAACATCGCGGAAGGTAATCGCTCGTTCCTCCGAAAGGATACGGAAAGGGGATAAAAAAAGAACGAGAAGAGAGCAAAAATAAAAGACGAGGATTTTGAGGAGACAATACACACGTGAGGGTGCGGGATTATGTGCCGACTTTATATTCACTCGGTCGGAATAACTCGGTGCTGCTCAGGTTAATTTCCGCCGCGTCTTAACAAGCCGCTGCCGCATTATTTCGCTGGAGAGCGAACGCGAGAAACGGATTTCGACGGATTTCGATGTATTTCGTGGCCGAGATAATTGAGGACGAATCGAACCTGTCGATAAATACTTACCGACTAAATATCTCATTTACCTCAAACCGAGGCCAAATAGTTTTCCGTTCGAATGAATTCACCTGGGCATTCACCGACGATTCTTTACCGAACAATGCCGCGTATTGACAGATCAACGAATTTATCGTAATTGAACTACCTTTTTCCGCCAAAATGTAATCATCAAAAAAAAAAAAGAAGAACTAGAGTCCCTCACGTAGACTTTCAAATTATTCTACGTTAACCCCTTCAGTCACTATTTTTTTCCCTGGTCGAATTTAAATTAATTTTTTTTTTTCGTGTACGATTAATTTATTTGCACAAGAGAGTGGGGGGAATTCAAAAACTAAAATTGCACCGATGAAAATGAAGTGACTCTTGGAATAACAAAAGTACACAAGTGCGACACTGCGTTTCTGTTACGTTTACAAATGTAAGCAAAGATAAAACTCGGGCTTGAAAAATTTGTTGTCACGCGTGGGGTTAAAAGTGCAACACCTGTAAAAACAAAACTAGCGCTTGAGAGACAGGGACCAGCAAAAAAGATGGGGTGGGGGTGATCTCTCCAAACTGACACTCGGGGGTTTTTGCCGAGCATAATTCGCACGTGCGATAAATTACACGCGGCGGTAAAAATATTCGTGCCAAAGTACACTAGAAACTTAGGCGAAAGGGGTCGGCTAAAGCACACAGTTATTAAGCCCCTCGAAGTACCGCGCTATCTATTATTCATAATATGACGCGAATTATATTCACACCGGAGGTCTTTATCCTGCATTATGTATTCCGCCAAAACGGCGCATCACTCATCCACGGGCGAGCCCACATTTTTTCGTTCGATGAAACGCGCAACTGCCTTTTCGGCCGATCCGACGACGGCGAACAAAAGTTATGACCAATTCGCGACCAAGGTATTTCGGAAGAATAAAAAGAAAACAGCGAAACGACCGACAAGAGCCCGGCCGATTGAATATTCCTGGCCACCCGTCGTCTCGTGGTGTGCGCCGCGCGCAAATACGCTACCGTGGAGTCGCCGGCTGCGTCGTTCCCATGCAAAAATGCTCATTTATATTCGGCGATTCAATTCGAGTTCTTAATCTTAAAACCAATTAACACGTTTGTGCGTCATTTCGGTCCGGGCCAATTGAGTTGCGCCGCACCTCCGAAAGCATTACCCGCGAAGTTTTACAAGAAATTATATATCGCGCGTGTGTCTTTCCATCTCGGCCGCCGATGGAATTCTTTTCGACGTCGGCGCGCGTGCGTTCCGCTCAAAATTTTTCGTCTCTTTTTAATTATATCTTCATTTCGTACACGTCAACTTTCAAGAACATGTTCGTGCAAGATTGAAAGGCCATTTGAAATTCCTCGTGACACCTTCGAGGAATTTAACTTCTACCTAAGAGTCAGTTTAATGATTTTCCGTATTAACTGAGCATAATTATCATCATAATTACTTCAATTTGCGATAAGAAGTTGAAAATTCATAACTCTGTCACCGTTTTATACCCCGAGCAATTCACCTCGACGAACGAAAATTGGACGTTCCATTTTCTTATGTTTTTTTTATGCTTTCTTTTTTTTTCTCGTTCAAAACAGTTTCATTTGTTTCTTTCGTTGTCGCTGATCATAATGACAACTGATGCGAAAGAGAGAGGTTAAGCAACTGACCTTGTTTCCCTTGAATGACTCACATCCGACATTAACAGTTTCCTTCTAATTGTATTTTCAATTAAATTCTTTGACTTACATTCTTTTAGCTATTACTTTGATTTCTGAAAAAATATACCATTTGCAATATGCAGTGTTCTCAGTATATTGGTTTACGTTTTCATTAAAAAATGTACATGTTACATATTTTGATCTGTATATTACATGCTATCATTTACGTTTATAAAAATAATAAGAGAATGTGTATTTTATATTTTTCAATACGACATATATATATATTTTTTTTTTCATTGTTTTTCAATATTTTTGATAATTTTTGTTTTTTTTTTTTTGTAGTTTTTATAAATATGCTTAGTAATATATTTTCGATATTATATGTTACATGGAACATATATAACTGCACGTATGTCACACATGTTTATTTATAACCTGTGAAGCTTCTCTGAACCAGCAAACATTGTCACCAAAAACCCATCTTTCGAAATCCCGTTTTTAAACGCCCTTGATAAATGGCATTACCGAAAGGCCTCTACTCATTAAGAGACATTAAAACGACCAACACAGCGGAGACAGGAAGAATTAACATACTTAATCGCGGGACGTTATTGAATCAGCGAAAATACCGGACAAGATTTATTATCATCCGATAATAATAAAATAAACGCTAAAATTTGGACCGAAAAGTTAAACTCGATTACAACCTCTGGGTAATTCAGAGTAACGCGCGATTGAATTAGCCGTTGGCCTAGTTGTGCATGAATAATTGCATCTGCTCGGCTTTGCGAAATCGTGAATAATTGCTCGCAAATCGTGCGATTTCGTAAGTTTAAAAAGTATCGAAAAAAAAGATAACGAGGGGTGGGGGGTTGCAAACTCGTTCCGAGTGGGACGAATCGCATCGACTTACAAGCGATCGGCGCGTAGGAGTTTGTACCTTTGACGCACTGCCGTGTAGGAGTTGGCAGACGTGCAAGCCCGCTCGTGTCCCCGCGCGTCAACTCGCTGCTTCATGTTTCGCAGCCCGCATTCACTTGAGCATCGAGTTTTCGAGGAGCTTTTTCTGAGAGCACTCGTCTCTTCAATTCGAAATCCCCATTTTTGCCCCTTTTCTCTTCTCACTTTTTTTCTTCTCGCGCGCGCGATTGATTTTGACTATTTTTTTTTTTACTTCTTTTTTAAGAATTTGATCAACGTTTATGTGCGATTTGTCGTTGCTGTTTACCCTTCCTGCAGAATCGCCCCCGATACAGACAGACATTCTTCCGGGGAGTTTAATTCTGCATTTTTTATCGCTCCATTTTCGAAGTGAATAACGTTGATTCATGTCAAGAATCTCGAATGCGCCGATGTGAAAACTCGATAAGAATTTTATTTACTCGTTTTCCGATGGCTGCTGGGTGTGTCACTGAATTATTAAATGGTCGAACTTTTTTGGATTATCGGAATCGTGGATATATTTTAATTTCATTTTCTTTTATTACGATCGGGCTTACGATATCCATTGAGAAACTTGATTACTCCGAAATCGTGGCTAATCAAATTAAAAATGATTCTGCAAATAATATGAAAACGAAAACCGATCGGACAATGAATTCATTCATGATAATATTGCCAGTACTTTGAGTAATCGGACGTTAATGCATGTCCGTTTCACGTGATATTAATCCCCCGACATGTCTTGACTGACAACTTTGACATAAGGGAAAGGACTTTATCTCGCTCTCGTGATCGAATCAATTTCTATGCGTCGAAAAATCTTTTTTTAACCAAAATTAGTGTACAAGTGTCCGATCCTTTCATGAATAATTTGAATTTTAATGTCGCACGTTGTTTTCTTTCTGTTGCAGGTACGTATACGTTTTTTGTTCCCGCAGCAACGCAATTTTTTTATACCGAAAGGCCGCATTCTTTGCACGTAAGTTCAATGAAACTTGAATCGATGAGGGAGATAAGAAAAAGTTGAAAAAAAGGTATATATATGAGACACAACATAAAAAGTCGTCAACGATCCGACGAGAGGATGCTCCAGAAATGAAAAAAAAAAAATTTTTTTTCGAGCACACATGAAGAAGGGCTTTTTGTTGCGACCGTCGAAACTGTGTCAGAGATTATATTTTCCGGGGGTTATCTCTCATCCGTCGGAAGTGACGGAATTTTTTTTGCATTTTCCCACTCGAGTTTATTGGGAGCTTTGATCAGAGAGGAACCTCGAAAACGGTTTCCAATTCGCACAGCATCTGTAACTCTTCTTCTAAATTAATCGCCGACAGACGATGCAAATTAAAATACGTGACACGTGTTTTGCACTTTCAACCGTACTGCAACAAGCTTTTTAACGACAACTTTATCCGCTCCACAAATTGAGCGGATGAAAACGTCATTATTCGAAACAAGCTTTGAGACACTGCCTTGTTTTTAATTTTTCTTTTTTTCACCCCATTCGACGTATACTTCAAAGACCCAAAATTAATTGTCCCAATTAAAACCTTTCATGTAGTTGAAATTGATTTGCCTGCATCGATCAAGTTCTGGTTGACATCTTCAACCGAACTTCGAGGCCGGGATTTGCGAAAGAAAAACAGGGCCGAGCGTCGGCTCGCATTGTGGATCGACGTGGAAGATTTACGTATTAATAATTTTTGTGACACTCGTACTCGGTGACCCTGGCGAAAAGAGAAGCAAGGTGCACGTATGCGTGCGAGTCGCGTACCTGGACGGAGACAGACGATCCGGCTAGAAGAAGAGGCCGACAAGAGGCTCCTCGGGGCCTCTTCAGAGGTAAGGGACCCTCGCCAAGATGGCCTCCTCGCATTCCAGCCGGACCGCTGCAGCGGGCCTCCTCAACACTGATACCCTTCGCACTTGCACAATCATTCCACTTCAAAAGTCAAACTAGAATTCATTTATAGAGCTATGACAAAATAAACAACCAGTTCTAGGTTAGTCCCATTTCAAAATTCTACGTTCAATAGCCATCGTTCCATCAATGTTAATTCAATTAAATTGATATTAGTTTATTGACCAAGCACTACAAAATTGCAAATTCAATTTTCGTTGATAATTTTCCAGAAATTGGATCTTGTTTGCGTGTGCAGAAATAATGAGATAAGATAATTATTGAGTGATAATAAATGATTAATAATAATTCATACATAATGAAATAGAAATAAATATATATGATATATTAAAATAGATTTTGCAAAAATTAACATTATTCCAACTTTAGTTTTGGATAACACAATGGATTGAAACGAATGTGTAACAGTTTTTTGAATTATTGATTTTTTACAAAGTTTGGCCAATGTTGAGCCAAATGTAAATTCGTACATGGGTAGGAAAGGTCAGACATTTTTTATTTTATTTTATTTTATTTTTTTGGATCTCGCAACTATTTTTTATCTGTTTGGCCGAACCTCCCTTTAACTTTCGCAGTCAAAAGTACCGCGCTGGGAATAAATTTAGCCGAAGATTGACGGGATGCTTTCAGTGATTCGCCACTTTTCTCGATCCGACAGGCTGAAAAAAAGGTAGATTAAAAAAAAAGAAGTTTTCTGGAAGTCTGGTTAATTAATTGGGTCACGTGGCGGAGTTTTGTAAACGGCGAAACTTTCTTCGGCGTGCCTTTTCGATTTGGTCTCTATCTAGATCTGAATGTCCATTGTGCGACAGAATAGAGTTTTGAGATATAAATAGAATAGAAAATGTAAATGATGAATTGAAGGAGCCGAGCGAACAATTCCGAAGGCAAAATGGAAACTTGGATTTGGCATGTCAGTCAACGTTTTCACTCCATATGTGCGCGCAGCGGGACAATTCAAGAACATGAGATTTAAGAGATGATTTTTAAGGACACCGGAGAAACAAGTTATTTTTGTGATCAAATTATGCGATCGAATTTATCTCAGCCGTTAAACAAACTTTTTTTCCTCTTCTTTTGAATTACGCTCTTACAAAACAATTTTGCTTTGCGTCACATCTCTCGGTCCTCGAACATTTTTCATTACCTAGAAAACAAAAGTGTGTTTTCCATCCCACGGAATTTATAGGTGTTGTTTTTTGTTCTATTTTGAAAAAAAAATTATGATTTGAAAAATGACGTTTTTCAGGGAACATTTTTCATGAAAAATAAATTCAACAGAAAGGTTTTTCATTTAATTATATGAACCTGATTCTTAAAAGAATATACCGCTTAATTTTCTAATGGCGACTTTGTCGTTGGCATAAAAATATTTCACGGGGAATTTCGTTGTAAAATCATCGGTTGAGAGTAGACGCAAGGTAAATAACACAAAAGTATCATAATTCAATACGCCAAGAGCTGGTTGGTTCGTTACACACTCGACATTTTTCATGAAAAAAACGAGGTATACGTATACTGAAAATTGCAGTGACACACGAGTGGAGTCAGGTGACTCGGGGTAAAAAAAAATTTATTAAAACTAGGTGGGAGGAAGGAGTGCACGTGCGTTATTTTTCCGCGCATAAAAGCGGTCAAATTGTTTTCTTTGCCGGCCAAAGTATTTATTGCGCGGTTCGTTGTTACATCAAAAGCAGAGCGCGGCAAATAAATTGCGTACGATGATTTATGTAGAAGAAAAAAAATTGTCGCGCGCAAAGTTCATTGTTTGATTTTTTACGACGGTGGGAGAGAAAGAAAAAGTGGGTCGCGAATTCACGCGATTTTTCGGGTGCATTCAAAATTGGAAATTAAACCAGCTGACTGATCGACCAAAGTTGCAATTTTTCTCAAAAGTTTTATTCACACAGAATATCAACTATTGAGTTTAGAGTTTCACGAATGACAATAATGCATGGCAAAATAAAGAGACAATTGAGAAAAAGCTTTTTTTCTCGGTTTTTTTTTTTTTGTTCATATAAAAATTGTTCGTCAATTTTCTTTCTTGAATCGTATTTATATATTATTGACGTTTTTCCACGTGACGTTTCGCAATATTTATTATCAAAGAATTGACAGTTCAGTCATTCCATATTTATAAACGTTAAATTGCAACCTCAGTTCATAAAACTCAAACAAAAAATATCCATTTCAAAGACTTGAATTTCACAATTTTTTAGGGAGGAAATATTGACGAACAATTTATTACGCTGAAAAGTTTTGAGCTAATAAAAATAACCGTCGAGTAAATTTTTTCCTCCGCCGTAAAATGAATTTCAGATGATAAAAACAAAATAAAAGATCAATGAAACCGAATTATCTCAACTTGACAAAACAAAAACAAAAAAAGTCGCTCGGGGAAAACACAATAAGAGGTTTTACATTACAGTAAAATTTAATGGACTTTCTTTTCGAAGTTGGCGTAGATTCCATCGGAAAAACAGCAACAAAACGTTTAGCAGCACACAAATGCATTAACGATTCGTGTAACGAGTCGCTTTGGCTGAATTTTTGTAACAGTTATAGTTATTGTAGTTGGGAGCAGAAAAAGGAATATTCGGCGCATAAATACCGCGGTCGTTACCGTAACGAGTTTCGGGGGCTTGAAATTTTTACATTATCCGGAGTTCGGATCTGTCGATAACCAACAAGATTCACGAGACGACGCGATTTTCCTAACTGTCATTGACGTAAGAAACCCGCTGGAAAATCTCGGTAAAATTTCGGCCCATTATCATATAACGTTCTTTGCGAGCCACACGTTTCACGCATTCGGACAGCGCATTTATAGTTTCGTCTTTTTTTCTTTCGTTCCATCGGCTACGTGGCTTATCGACTTTCATCGCAAACAATTCTATTCAAAAAATTCCTCCTCTCAGTCGTCCGAAAAAAAAAATTGAAAAAATATCAGTCAAACCAGCTGTGCAAATAAACAAACAAATTAAAACAAATTTCTTTCGAGTGTAATTTTTACGTTTCGTTTTATCTTTTGAAACAAAATGAAATTTGTGATCTCAAGTGTGTACGAATGTCTTCCTGGTACTTTTGGGAGAGCAAAAACAACTGGCCTGTGAACTGATATATCAAAATTTCAAACTGACAGAAAACCACGTGTCCGATAAAAAATAAAGTCCAAGCTCAACGGATGGAAAGTGGTTTCTATTTATTTTAGGATCAAAAATGAAC
>JAAMPD010000861.1:0-34737 GCA_025266255.1 Trissolcus basalis
ATTTTTTTAAGATTGATGCTTATATTTTTAAGTTGGTATATGTAAAAACAATTTTGATTTTTATAAAAAAAATGTTGATGGTTGTGTGACATCGAGTCGTTTTTGTAAAACAAATTTGATTTTTTTGTTTGTTTATTACGTTGCCTACCTTACCGACAATGTATTAAGGCTTTGTTAATTTTTTTGTCACATGTCATTTATTTTCTTTTTTTTATCCAATAATATAAAATTTAATTATTACTTCTATCATTTTTCAAGAAATTTACGAAATAATGATTGTCCCGCGAAAACGAAAATTTAATTTCAACCATTTTCTTAAATCAGAAATAATAATATATAAAATGTTGACAGAAAATTATATACTTTCCATAAAAATAGGTAATTTTTCACTTTTTCATTCTGACTAAAATTTGAAATTGAAAATCAACGGCAAAAACTGGCGCGAAGCAGTTTAGGCAACCTTAAAAAAATTAATTTGACAAAGAAGAGGGGTAACCAGCTGAGGGAGAAAAAAAAAGACAAATGTTTCCGCGGAAGCGAAACGATCAGAATAATTGTAACATTTCAATTGCTTATCTTTTTATACTAATTTTATGTTCATTTTCGGTTGCATACATCGAATGTGAAAACATGTCAAAGTTGATTGGATTGGATTTTGAAGTTTTTGGAAGAGTCCAAGGTAAATTTTTTCGTGCCACAATTGTTTTATGATAAATTAACCTGGTTTCATGAAAAATAAGATGTTGTTCTCTGTTTGATTTAGGTGTTTTCTTCAGAAAGGTACGTTTATTTATTTGTACATTATTTTTTGCAAAAATAGAATTGATTTTCGTGCCAAAGTGTAATTAATTATTTATTGTTTTCATTTTTGTTGTTGATATTTTTGTAGTACACTCAAAAGCAAGGAAAAGAACTGGGTCTTCGAGGATGGTGCATGAACACAGATAAAGGAACCGTTGTCGGAAGAATCGAAGGAGACAAATCTAAAGTTGAAGAGATGTAAACACGAAACACTTTTTTCTGTCAAATTTTCAATGAATCACAAAATACGAATCACTATAATTGATTCATTTTTTAGGAAATATTGGCTGCAGCACACCGGAAGTCCTGAAGCAGAAATTGACAAGGCAGAATTTCGAAATGAAAAAGAGATTACTGAGTATTCCCTTGAGGACTTCAAAATTAGAAGATAAATCAAGTTCAGTATTAAATTAATTTAAGTATATAATGTAAATTATTAAATTACAATCATCAGGACATAATAAATATTCAAAAATTAGGTTAATACCGATATATTTATTATTAGTGTATGGATTTTGATATTTATATAGAATCGATTTTAATTAATTATGTATGTAACTGTATTACCTAGTGTCGATAACCATTCCAAACAGGGGGCAGCACCGTACAATGTTTTTTCCCTTGTGAGTTTTCGAAACGCACGTGTTGTGCTTGGTAAATAAAATCACAAGGAATTCGAAAATGGTTTTCGTTTCTTAAAAGAAATTAAACTATAAACAGGCATTGATTTGTGAGCATTTGTTTCTTTCAACTTCTCGTAAAAATAATCGACAAAAATGTTGGCAAAGAAACAAAAATTGGAAAATGTTGCCGTAGAGTCAAGTGAACTTATTAAAAAAACAAACGGGTAAGTTAACCTCAATTTTCTTCTACAAACTAATTCGAAACGACTGTCACTGAACAAGATTTTCAATAGTTTATAATTATATATATAATATAAATGTTTATATTATTTCTTAAATATAAAAAAGTAATAAAATATTATATCATCAATTTATTATTTTTATTATGTACTGTTGAATAATTGTTTTAATATCATTTCATAATGTTCATTTATAATACAAAAAATTATATTTACAAGTATTTTTCTTCAAAAAATTATTTTTTATTTGGATAACATTTTGATTAAACTTACGTCAATAATCTTGAATAAAAAAATGAGCATTCAATCAAACATTTGACGATTTTTTACCGTTTTATAAATTGAAAATACGTTCTATATTGACTTCTTAAAAATACACAATTTTTTTGTAACTATGAAAATAAAAGAGTTGTAGATAAATAATAAAATGATTAATGTTTGATTTGTTTTTGACAGGTCAAATGGATAAACAGGCAAAGAGTGATGGTGGTGGCGACTCGTGGAATCAATCATCGAAACAGACACCTGATGGAAGATTTAAAAAAACTCATGCCACACCACAAGCCAGAGTCGAAAATAGAAAGGTGCAAAAGTTTGCAACTGGTCAATGAAATTTGTGAAGCTCGCCATTGCAACAAGTGCATTCTCTTTGAAGGACGTCGCAAACAGGATTTGTACCTTTGGATGTCAAACATTCCTTCAGGACCTTCGGTTAAATTTTTAATCGAAAACAGTTAGTTTCTATTTTATATGTTTACTATAAAAGACTGTACTGTAAAAAGAGTTTGTCTCAGAGTTTTGTAATTAAATAATTTTTTCTTGTTTTAGTTCATACGATGGGAGAACTTCGAATGACAGGAAATTGTCTCCGAGGATCAAGGCCCCTGCTGTCATTTGACGAAAATTTCATGTCAAAGCCACATTACGCCCTTCTCAAAGAACTTCTCACCCAGATTTTTGGGGTACCCAACCAGCATCCAAAAAGCCAACCATTCTTTGACCATGTTTTCACTTTTTCTATTTTGGATAACCGAATCTGGTTTAGAAATTTCCAAATCATGACCGAAGATGGTGCTTTAACGGAAATTGGGCCTAGATTTGTCATGAATCCAGTCAAGCTATTTGCTGGCAGCTTTGGAGGTGAAACCATCTGGGAAAATCCAAATTATGTTTCGCCAGCTAAGGTAGAATGAATTATTTCTCTCTCTAACAAATTAAATTTGTAAATTTAAAAGAGTTTAACAAATTTGTGTTCTCTTTGTGTTTTCAGATGCGCCAAATGTTGAAGAAGAAAGCTTCTGGAAAATATGAGAACAGGATTGAACAGAAGCTGACACGATTGGCAAACAAACCGAAAGTTACGTACGATTTAGATCCCCTCGATGAAATTTTCGGAGGTGATATCGATGAAAAAGTTAAAAAAGAAATTGAAGAAAAGATCGCGGAAAGCGATACAGAAAGCGACACAGAAAGCGAAGATGAAGATTGAATTATATTTTTTATAAATATAACAATACAATAATTCAAAGAGAAGCAGTTTTTGTAATTACGAGAAATATATCAGGAAAACTTATTGAAAAAGTTGTATTCTAGTAAATAAAATTCATTTTTAACTCAGTAACTGGAAAATAGAACAAATTTCTAAAGGATGATGTATAAATATTGAAACGTAAATTGAAATAATTTCATGCATGGTATTTTTATTGGTGAATTGTAAAAATGGAATTTCTGTAAACGTGACAAACTTGTTCCGGATATATATAACAATTATGATAAGTTAAAAGAACACTTTTTTCATTTATGTAACAAGTGATTGCGTGCTTTGCAGCATCTATATTTACAATTAACTACTATTTCTATTTTAGTAACACATTATCTTCCAATTTCTCGTCACATTTTTTTCATTCAAACAACAGCTGCTTTAAGAGCTTGGTCGAGATCTGCAATAAGATCTGCCTCAGTTTCCAAGCCTACTGAAATTCTGATAAGCTGGTCGGTGATTCCCAGCTGCGCCCGCTCGTTATCAGGAACTGAAGCGTGTGTCATAACAGAACTGCAAAAAACAATTAATCATCAAATTTCCAACTCTCAAAATATGATTTGATTGAAAACAAAATGAATTCACTTACGGCAACTCAGCTAAAGATTCGTAACCTCCCAGAGATTCAGCGAGAGTGAAAATTTTTAAGGCTTTAAGGAATTTGTACGAGTCTCCTTGGTGGTAGAAAGTGACCATCCCACTGTGACCGGTACTTTGTTTTTTAGCCAGTCGATGCTGAGGATGTGAAGGCAACCCTAAAATATAATTCAACAAAGTTTTTGGCTATCAAAGTTTCAAATTTGTATTATAAATCTTATGTTATGTTATAAACTTGAAAGATTATTTCAATTGTATATACATTTCAGTAGTTTCTTATCTTGAATGTTTCTTATTCTAATTTCAAAAACAAATTTTGATAATAAATAATCGCTTACAAGGATGATTGACTTGCGTAACAAGTGGGTGGCACTCTAAAAATTTTGCCACCTCCAAACCGTTCTTCATGTGCTGTTGCATCCTAAGTTCGAGAGTTTTCAAACTGCGATTCACCAACATACAATCGAATGGCGAAGGAACTATTCCCATTGCTGCAAAAAAGAAATACAAACATTTTAGAATTTAATCCAAATTAGAAAATAAATTTCTAATGTCTTGGAGCTTATGATACAATATTCTCTGTCTATGATGTATAAATTTTAGTGCTTTTGATAAACACCGAATTTTTCAATTAAAAAATTCGAGAATTGTAAAAATCAAATTAATCATGTTATCTTAGTTTACTCTTATCTCTATTTTTAATCAACGTCAAGGTCGACGGTCGTACAATTTTGATAGAAGCGCAACTTTTCAGCAAGATCATCTCTTCTGGTGATTGCAGCTCCCATGATAACGTCAGAGTGACCGTTCATATATTTTGTCAATGAGTAAACAACTATATCCGCGCCTAGTTCCAGTGGTCGCTGCAAAAAAAAGTTCTTTCTCATAACTGCTCATTTTTCAAACATATTAAATTTTGTCAGAAGTACTCACTTGAAAATAGCATGTTAAAAATGTATTGTCCACAACTAAAATAATATCTGGTCTTGTCGATTTTAAAGATTCCGAGATAGCTTTAATATCTGATAATTTGAGAAGTGGATTCGTAGGGGTTTCCAACCAAACCATCTGAAAAAGAAACGTTTACATCATTTAATTTAACAGAATACAAAAACAAAAAACTGAAAAGTAATTTGTTTCAAAGTTAAAGCAAATTTTGAAATTGAACAAAATTTCAACTTATTACAAGTTGGTTGCCTTCTCTAAGTCCAATGTTTGAGTAAAACGAATTTATCTTATCTTTCTTTTTTCCGTGCGAAATTCAACTTCATTGTTTCAAATTTTGTATTCGATTTTAATAAATAATAATAAATAATTTTTTTCAAAAACTGCATTCATCAAAGCATTAATTTTGTTTTTTTGTGAATGATTATTATTATATAATATATAATATATAATAGATATATAAGAAAATATTTTAGTTTCATACTTTGGTATTAGGTCTGATAGCATTGATGACATTTTTAACATTGGATGGATCGACGAAAGTGGTCTTCACGTTATTATTTATAAGACATTTTTGAAAAAATCGATTGGTGCCACCGTAAACATCGTCACCACTGATTATATGATCTCCACTCTGCAAGAGCGACGTCACAGAAGTTGTTGCTCCAAGTCCAGAAGCGTAAACCAAACCGTGTTTTCCGTTTTCCAAAGCTGCTAAGCATGTTTCTAAAACATTTCTCGTTGGATTCCCACTTCTACCATATTCGAAACCCTGTAAAACAAATCATCATATAAATTCTCCATTAATTAATAAAAAGTAGGACCAAAAAACAAACATCAAATTGTCTTTAAGATTCTCCTAATTAAATAAATGAAATAACGTATTTTTCCTATGGGTAATGTTTGTATAATGATTATTCCTTATCTCATAACGAGCTCGGTAATTAAAATTAGTTTATTGATTCAATTTTCAGATGAACATTGAAAAAGCAATTATCAATTTGTAGCTCATTTTTGGGTCAATGAATGTTGATAATTAGTTCGAATTCGCTGCAATCAAATTGATTAATTAGTGTCAATGACCGGTAGTCAAATTCTTTCTCATCAAAAACATGACTATTTTAACAATTGAAAAATTTGGTCGCTTGGACATCAATCAAATGTTTTCGAATGTTTTAATTTTATTTGAATTAAATGAAGAAATTTTTAAATTTTACCCTGTGTTCTGCAGGTCCATCTTGCTTGAAAGTCGTGGACATAACCAGAGGTGGAACAACAGAGCAGTGACTCCATTGCGAAGCGCTCTGCCCTGCATGGATAGCTTTTGTTGCAAATCCTTCTTCCATATTTGACGGCATTTTTCTACAAATTTTAAATTCATATCATGATCAAATGTAGGGGGAGGGGGGTTTCCACGATTTTTTCCACAAAAATATTTTTCCTAAATTATAAATTCTTCCTTCAGTTTAGATCCAATTATTGTTTATTAAAACAAAATAGATAGACAAACAAAAAAATAATGACGAGTCATTATTTTCCACAAAAATTTGATTCCACTATAATTTTTTCCGTTATAAACAAACAAACAAAATAAATAATAAGTCTTGTTTTTCCATAATAATTTTTTTCCAGTAAAATTTTTTTAAAGAATATAAAATTAAAATTGAACGTTATATTCAAATGCCTTTAAATATTCAGCAATTTTTCCAGCTTTTTTCTCATTTTGTAATATTAGACTAAATTATAAATTCTTCCTTTGGTTTTGATTCAATCATTGTTAATTAAAACAAAATAGATAAACAAAAAAAGTGGATGCTAAACTTAATTTCACCTTTCTTTAGGATGAAGTGTAAAAAAGAATTATTTTTCACTTTTATCTCAAAGTAGAGAAAACTAATGACTTATTTAATCATTATTCAAAAAAGTGTGAACAATAAGCTTTCGTGACTTGGATTAAAAAAATGTTGCATTGTAAAATTAACGAGCATGGTCCATTAATCATTACTATCCAGGACAAAAGTTACCGTTCTTAATTATTCCTGATAATTGTAAATTTTCGCAGCAAACAAATGTGTCATTGTTTCATCAAATTCTGTCATTTTTGAAAGAAACCGATAAAAAAATTCAGAAGAAAAACTAAAATTGCAACACTCTCGTGACAATATATTTTAATTTATTTTAAATATTTGCAAAATTTTAAAACTCAAAATTGCAAACTAAAAAAAAAGGTGAGAACATTATTTTCATATACATTTGTACTGTATACAATTTATGACTTTTGTACTGAGAAGGCCCACGTGTTTTTCCACAGAAAACATTATATGACGAAACATTTGTAAGAAATATCTAAGGTTCGATTTCTTTTGTACAGCACAAATTCAAAACCAGTTTCCGCACTTTTTGTTCTTTCATTTCCGACATCTTAGCGTTAATTTTTACCGGCGTGACACCAACATCATCAAATTATTCGAACGTACACAGTATATACTTATTAATTTAATTATACCCCTTCAAAACAAACGCATCATTCATTTTTCAATCAATCCGAAATACAAACAATATGACACAAACAAATTTATGTAATACTTTGAATGACAGAACAAAATTTTTTTATTTTTCAGAAACAATAACTGGAATGAGAAACGAATAATTATTTTTTGCAGTTTTAATAATATGAAATATGTGTTATACCTATGAGGAAATTCTAACGTCAGAGGAGACAAAGATCGAGACTGCAAGCGTGGTTGACTGTCTGAACTCGACTGAACTGAGTCGAATTATCAAGTTACTCGAGAGTCGGCGGCGCGGTTGGGTTTTTTTATCGAGCGGATTACTCACTGGCGGGGCAGCTCTTTCTTATTACGGGGGTAGGCCGCATGACCACGAGACCGTGACGTAACCTTGAATTTATTTTCAGTCGTGCGAGCGCGAGTGCGACGCTAGATGCTCGCTCCTCTAAGGGATGAAAGAAGAGTCAAAACCACCACGTGGAGGCACGTTCACTTGCGCGTGCGCGCGGATATCTAATTTAGAATATCTCATTTTGTTCTTCATGTTTTGGTTTTTAATTCAACACAAAAGTATTTGTTGACAATTTCGTATAAACAAAGCTGATTCAAAGTATAAAAATGATATTCAAATTTAACGTTTGTGTTTGATTAAAATGTTTGATTTTGTTTCTCCTTCAGAGACACAAAAATTATTCAGTTTGTATTTGTACAGATTTTTAAAAATTAATTAAGGTCCAGCGTGACAATCAAATAAAAAATTTTATGTTATGAATGTTTTAATTGTTTTTGAGCGATTTTTATATTTTGGGAGTATAAATTTTCGGATCAAAAGCCAACCGACCAATCGATCAGCCATTTTCAATTTGAAAATTATACGTTAACGTAATTAAAATGGCCAATGATTTTTCAACTTTGCCAAAGTAATCTTCAATATTTGAAGTTAGTTATGTTAGTTTTTTGACAAAATTTGACATCTCATTTAATTGAAATAAAAGATAATGTCTGTTTCAACATCGACATTGCATAAGACGTTTTTTGCAAAGACATCGATATTTTGAGACTAATATCTCCGAAACGAAAACGTCAATTTTTCTACAATTTTGTTAACAAATATGTGTTCTGTTATTGAGCAGAACACGTGATATAAATTTTATGAAATTCTGACATAAACGCCTTTTCGCTGGAATTACTGTAAATCACTTTTATTTTGTGCAGAATTTTCAACACTTGAAAAGATTTCTTTTTTAAGGAATGTGACGCTAATTTTGAGGTTATGTTAAAAAGACTTCGTTTAAAAACGTGTTCATTTGTTAGATGTAATAATGATAAAAGTCAATGCAAACTGAAACATTTAATAGTGTTATTACTTATTCCGAGATAAGTATATTTTTCTGGCTGAAAAAATAAACATCTGACAACGCTAGAATTTTCAATTTGAATTCCATCGATTTCATCATGATATAATAATTTGATTTTTGCTATGTATTAAATTTGATAAATAAGAAATTACACCTGTGGCGTATTATATGGAATAATTATATTGAGCATCGCACACATATTATGTGTAGTAATTTTCAAGAAAATTGAGTTTTCAAAAAATTATCGCACATTTAAAATTACGCTGGGATGACCGTCATTTTAGAGGTCTCCACAAAAGCATTATTTTTAACAAATAAAATCACCCTCTTTTAACCACTTGGTTTCATTTTTATGTGGTGTTAATATTTTTCATATAATGTATAAATATAATCCTAAAATTAAAATAATAATAATAATAATAATAATAAATAACTTGTTTAAAGTCCTTGCCCTATAGAAGATTAAAAAATCTTGTTGTGACTAATTTTCAATGAATTGTATCATTTTCTTCATCTGACATATGTGGACATCTTTAAAAGCAAGTGTCAGATCAAATTCATTTCAAGGTTCCAGTCTAGATATCGATACAAGAAATGTTTCAGTGTTTTTTTTCATCTCAGTAATTTAACCCTTTTATTTCTTCACATGTTTTCAATTGTATACAATTACCCCTTTGTAAAACTTGTTCGTTATAATATTTTTTTTTATTAAAAAGTATATTTAAAATGAATTGTCAATGAATAAATGAGGTTTTGTATTAGTTAATTTTATTTCATCGCGTGTAATTGTGACAAGCATGTCTTACAAAAAGTCGAAGAAGAACAAGGGTGCTTTCATTTATAAAAAAAAATTACGATTATTCGCCAGGCATCTGTTTTGTTTTCACTGGTTAGTGTTAACAATGTCGTCAATCTTGAGTATACTCCGAACAGTTTCAGAAGCAAGTGTGATCGCGCTTGTAGAAACCAACAAAGGTTGCACGATGTTCTCCTCGAGGATGTTTGTGATGCAACCTTTTCTTACATTGATACCTGTTGCTGTTTCGCACTTGACGTGGAGGTTGCGCAGTTCCGTTACAGTCGCGATCGGATTCAGACCAGCGTTCTCAGCCAAAGTTGAGGGAATGACCTGCAAAACAATAACAACAAATGTTTCAGTTCCATTCTTTGGAAATTTATCATATCAATTTTAATAACGATAATAAAATGAAATGAAAACAAACCTCAAGAGCATTAGCAAATGCTCGGACACAATACGCATCGACGCCTTCGAGTTTCTGAGCATAGGTTGCCAGTTTCAAAGCCAGCTCAATTTCTGGTGCGCCACCACCTGGGATCAAAGCACCTTTTTTGATCAGGCAACGAATTACACAAAGGGCATCGTGCAAAGAACGCTCAGCTTCCTCTAAAACCAGTTTGTTGCTTCCGCGAACCAAAATTGTCACTGTTCTACCAGGATTTTGAATTCCAGTAATCTGAAACCATCAATAAAATTAACAATTAATCAATAACTTAATTTCCTGATGTAAAAATTATATCGACGGTTTTGAATCAAAAATTTCATAAATAAATGTCATAATTTATTATTAAAATATTTTTGATTATGGGTTGCAAACACAGTTTTTTGAATTTCCTATTGTTTTTAATTCAAAATAAATTTGGAATAATTATTAGTCTCTCATACCTTGACGAATTTCGAGTTGCCAGTCTGAGATTCCTCACAAAGTTCAGCGTTGACAAGGTTCTCAGCGGTGAAATGGTCAAGAGAGGCGATTGGTCTGCATCCCAGTGTCTTGCAGACATGAGCGATGTCCTCGCGCTCGATGTCTTTGATAACCATGACCTTGATCTTGTCCAAGAAGTGAATAGCGAGATCACTGAGTGCATCACGCAGAATCGACTTTTGAACAAGGAGCACATTGCAACCAGACTTTTTGATCTGTTTTACGATGTTCAGGATGTAGGCACGTTCTTCCTTCAGGACACGGTCCATCTGGGTATAATCCGATACCACTACGTTGTAGTCCATCTGAAAATGAAAGCCTAATTTTTGTACATGTTCGGAACATTGAATCAGAGCAAATTGATATTGAAAATAATAGTACATCAGTTTTCGGGGGCGAGATGCAGAATTGGATGAGACCAATTTTCGCCTTTTCTACTCTCCTCGGTCCGTTAACATTGCAGGATTTTTGTGTGAAGACCAAACCGTCGATCAGTTCCGTATCCTCTACAGTTCCTCCCAATTTTTTGATTACTTTGATATCCTTCAGATTGACTGCGTTTTCTTGTCCGGGTTCGGTTACTTTCAGGACAGCGTATACAGCGATTGGAGCTAACAAGCTCGAGTATTGAGAAACAACCTGCAAAAAAATTATGTTCAAATATTAATTGATTAATTTAATAATAATATTATTATAAAATATAAAAAGAATTATTACATATTATAAATTATAAACAAATTATTAAGGAATATTAATTATTAAACTTAATTAATATCAAGTTATAAGTTGAAGTTAGTTTTTACTTATTATTTGATTACAAATTTTAAATAGAAGTTTTATTTTTGGTCATACTTTAGAATTCAAAGATGTAGCAGCAGTTTTAATAAGCAGCGATTTGTCTTCGAGGTCAACTTCAATAGCGATAGAATTCAAAATTTCCACAGCTTTCTCGGATGCTTTTTGAAATGAGTCGCTGATCAACGTTGGGTGAATCCCTTTTTGCAGCAAACGTTCTGCAGCTTCCAACAGAGCTCCGGCGATGACGACCACGCTTGTGGTTCCATCTCCTGCTTCGGAATCCTGGGCTTTCGACAGCTCCACTAACTGTTTGAAAAACAAAATAAAACTAAAATTTATATACATTCAAACAATTGCAGTTATAGAATACATATATGTTTATTTTACCATTTTGGCAGCTGGATGTACAACATTCATTTCTTTCAAAATGGTAGCTCCGTCATTTGTGATGGTAACTTCTCCATTAGCTGCTTGGATCTAGAAGAATTAATAACAATTGCATTAACAATTCAAACAATAATTATAAAATAAATTCAATATTTTTCAAAAATTATTTACCATTTTATCCATGCCTCTGGGACCCAAACTTGTTCGAATAGCATCACTGACAGCTAATAAAAGAAAAAAATTGAATTAATTTTTTTTGTAATGCACAATTATACGTTTTGAATAATTGATTGGTTGTTATTATTATGATTCCAATTTGAACTTTTGAAAACACAAAACGTGTTTAAAGATGACGATTTCTTCATCTTGTTTCATGACCATAGAAGGAAACGTTTTTGTCCTGCCGCAAAGGAATCATAACCTCACTTTCAAACAACTTCAAAACACTTTTAAAATCTTTACTGAAAAGAACAGATGATGGAAAAAGGCATGAAAATCAAATTTACCTTTAGCTGCTCGTATATTGGAGCTGCGGATATCTGTGGGTTTGCTTTTGTCCTTGTAGGCGAGCCCCTGGGAGGCCTTGCCTTCGTTTCCTGACATAGCAGTCATTTCACCTCGGTTAAAATTGGCAACTCACTGAAAAATAAAACCCAAATAGATGATAACTTTCGTCTTAATCTTGGTTTAAATGATTTCAGACTTAATTAATGTATTTTTGCGTATTTACAGTTTGAATTAAATTTTTAAATTCTGATTCGATCACGCGGAGATTAGAAACAGGACCGATCTGAATTTAGGTTAGCTCTAGACCTAGCGCAAAGCTAACTTCAGACCTTTGAAATTATGAAATTTCCCTCTCTTTTTCTGATTTCTTCTTTGTGCTATCCATGTGACCAAAGCGAATAAGCAATAAAAATATATTGAATACATGCGTAATATATTCAATTATTTCTGTAATAATTAATAGTTTTTAATATTGACTGAAATAATAAACAACAATGACAACAGTTTTTTCTTATAAAAAATATTTTCATAAGGCTTATAGATTTTTGCAAATTTCAGATTATGAAACGCTCTGTTTCATCATATAAAAACATTGATATATGAAAAATAAACAGAACAGATTTTTAAAATATATAAATAGTTGTTTCCTATATGTTAATTTTAATTTGGAAAATTTTCATTATTATTTATTATATTTTGTTGACTTTGTTATTTTAATCTTAATTCTGATAATGTATCAATCTTCAATATTAATCATTTTTTAATCTAAAACTTGAATTGAATTGACTTGAATTGACTTGAATTGACTTGAATTTTTACGTACTTTTGATTTTGATATATTTAAAAGTAAAACGGGAAAAATGTTTTACAGTTCGTATTTAATTGTTTGTTGTAATTGTAATGTTAAAAATTTGTAAATATTCATGAAATATGTTTCTAAACCTGAATTAAATATAAGAAAAATTAATAAAATGAAGTCATATTTTTAAATATTAATTTTATCAATATTATCAGCATTAAATTTCATCAATTAAATATTTAAAATTTAATTGAAACCCCGCCAAAAATCGTCCGTAAAAAGTGTGCACCGACCAAGAGGCTTTTATGTTGCACGAAGCAAATGTTGCACGAAGCGAGGGTCAAGTGTACCTTGAATCACGAGTTTTTGCCCGTGTCTCTGAAGGGATTATATATACACTCGGCATAAAAATTAGCGTTCCTCCTGATAAAAAGAGAATTTTTCAAAATATCATAATTTAAAGAAAATTTCTTAGCCCTGATAACTACCGTTTATGTAAACGATTTACATGAAATTTGAGTGAATGTAACTCCTCATTGTGCTGCATTATTTACATAAATCGTTTACATTAAAAAACTTCATCTTGAAATTTAAACGAATGAAAAAAAAATTTTTTTGGTTTTACAAAACTTAGAAAATTCAAAAAATGTCGTTGCTTATATACAATTTATGTAAATAATGCAGAGCAATGCGGAGTTAGATTTGCATAAATTTTTTGTATAGCATATTTTTGTACCATTATTTTACACAAAATTTACATAAATCTAGCATCAAGGAGAAAAATGTTTTGATAAAAGAATATGAAAGGTAAGATTCCAAATTTTCTTTATTTGTTATAAAAATCATTTTCATAATGAAATTTCTGAAAGTTATTACAGTTTGAAAAATGCTTTTTTTTCGGGGGTGGGGAGCGATAATTATTGTGCGGAGTATATGTTAATAATATCTGCTTTTAATAAACCGTCATCGAAAGAAAAAAATACTTCGTAAAAATATCCAAAAATTACTTTCAAGTTAGTAATGAATTGCATAGAAGAATTAATTTTCGTTGAAGAAATTTTCGAGCTACCTACTTTTGAATTTTCTTATGTACAGTCAAATATATTTATGCGTATTTTCTGTACTCCTAACTATAGTTATTGATGCATTTTGCCACCGAATAGAAAAATGTTGCAATCAAGTTCATCTATCATGGAAACGTTTATAACATCTTAACATTTTAAACCATATATTAATATTTTATTAAACAATTTATTATTTCGATTTCACTCAGAAAAATATCATGTATCAAAGATACACGAAACTCGTCTGGGCCATATCCTATCTAATTTCTGAGTAATCAATTCAGTAATTAGATCTGATGAAAAATTTGCCGATTCGGTATGAGAACATCTACATTTGGTCACGTTCTGCGAATTCCGCGTGTGACCAAATGTACCCACACCAGGTGCCCTAATTGAGGGAGGGAATCTCCCGACCGGGGGAGGAACCTTAATTTTAAATACGGGCGCACGCCTGCTCCTCCTCAGTTCCGGACTTGAGTCGTGCTTACCACTTGTACCACTTGAATTTTATAACATAACTGCTCTTACATCATTTCATGGTGGCAGAAGTGGAATCCCACAATATACGCGCTTTGACCACTCGAGTTATCAGTGACAAATCAGTGACAAAAATCGAAAAATAAAAGTGGGAAAAAGGATTTGATTTCCACCGCCGGAACTCTGTGCTGAAAACTGAACCCATTATTAGACGATCTACTGAATGAACGCTGTACCGAAAGACAGGAAGACCCGTCAGAAAATCAACTAATAAAACTGACCAGAGAAGTTGACTGAACCAAAGCCACCACTGCAACCAAGCAAACCTCCAGACGACGCCAGCCGCTTAGGAGATTCAGACCCAGCCGCTGCATTTTTTGCCTCCGAGTCCAACTGATAATCTAACTCTTTCTTAGGCATATATTGAACCTGGTAAGCATCTTAAACACAGAATTTAAAATTGACGAAAAAACGCGTTCAAGCACAGTGCGACTAATGAATTAAGTAATCAACCATTTGTGGTTTCAGATTGATCAATTACAAATCATCATGCAAAATCACGTGGATGCTCCTGCTTTACACGATAATAATTATGAAAATGAGAACAATTTCGCTCCCAAAGTGCGTACTCTTTATGCCCGTGATGCCATAATCGCGATTCCCATGTGCGACGGCTCGCCAAACTCAGTTTGCAACTTTATTCGTAACCTTCGGTACGTATTTGCAAATTTAAGACCTCACGAAGAAAGAGTTTTATTAATTTTATTAGTCTCTCGACTAACCGGAAAAGCCTACGATCATTACTACTGCGAGTGGCCCAAATATGACACAGTGGAAAAATTAATCAGTGGCTTTAAACGAAGATTCCAAGGAAACTTCAATCTTTTGTCAGTTTTAAACGAAATAGAATTCCAGAGAATGGGACCGCACGACACAGTCTCCACGTTCGGTAACAGGCTGAAATCAACAATCGCTCTAGCAGAAGATTTAATTGAAGATAGTAACGAAATAGACAAAGCAAAAAGCGTAACGTTCAAGAACGTAATAAATTCGACTGCCCTAAATCATTTTCTCAAATCCCTTGATCCGATCATTGAAATGCGAACAAGATCCGCACAACCCGCCACACTTTCAAACGCAATCTCAATTGCAATAGATGTGGAAAACAAACTCCCTCTGCCCACACCGTCAAGAAACTGGCAAAATCACACAACCCGCTCAAATCTGCCAAATAACCGATCAAACTGTGACTTCCACGGATCATGCTATCACACGACCGAGGAATGTCGCGAACTCGCAGCTCTCGCTAATAAATCAAACAACCGACGAAGTTTGGCACAAATTAGAAATCCGCGACGGTCCACAAGTTTCAATAATAAACCTGCACGCAATCTAAATAACTCGAACAGTCATCAATCAAATTCCAACGGGAATAATTATGGTTACAGTCGTGATCGAAATTACACCCGAAACAATTATAATCGTAATGATTACAATGAAAATACGCGTTCAAATTATTATCAACAATCAAATTTCCAACAAAATCAAAATCTGAAAAACAACGGACAAGAGTACAACAACGAATAACCGAAGATGTAAGAAATAAGAAGAAATTCCTCTGGGATCATATTTCTCCAATATCGCCGAAAACAATCCCGCCAAATTCCTCTTTACTTAGGTTAAATTAGTACTTAAGGAATAAGGACAAGTACTGCTGTTGTGCAATGTTTACAGGTACCACACAACCAGTGGGCCCACACAAATAAAAAACGTCCTAGACAACAGAACAGCTATGCTACATGGGCTAGAAGAATACATTGCCAAGCAGCAGATCTATAACGCAACCGTATCTAATCACTTACATAATAATCACCTATTGGAACTAATCAGGGAGCATCGTGGGACATATGGGACAGCTCGACCTGTGGGCCTATGTCCCCAACGTTTTTACCTTTATACGTTTATATATTCTGGGAATTTAAATAAAATGAAAAAAAATTCATCTCTGGCATATGACAATACAAACAAATACACTGACACACCCTCAATCCCAATATAAAAACCATCTTGATAGACTTCCACAACTATTAAATTATTTATAACTCTTGTAAATTTCTTGTATAATTTTACTTGATCACATTTTTGGACACAACTTATTAATTTTTCGGTATTCACATGTTATTTACAAGTTCATTATCCCCTGCATAATTATCTTTCATCATTTTCGTTAGTCTATATAGTAGGTATATTTTCATAAGGTTTTTCCTAAATGTAGACCGACGACAAAATATCTATTTTTTCCCTTAAAACTTTGAATTTTCCATAGGGCCATGGACAAAGGTATAAAGGGAGTATTTCCGGTCCTTGTATAAATAAATAAAGAATAGTAGTGGTGGGGGTCATATTTTTAAATTGTATTTGTTTTGGTATTCAAAGAGGATTTTTATTAAAAAAAACTTACATTGTTGTTTCGCAGTTTGTTTATTTTAGACAACTGTCAAGTTTTTTTTCATTATTATAGGGAAACGAACTTAATGTTTGTTAAGGTTAAGTTGTTGTGAGACTATCAGCGCCGCCAAGCAGCTGATCGAGTCCCCTCCAGCAGATGGTCTTTGATCGGTGCGAGACGCGCAGCCGTCCTGTCCGTGCCATCGACACGGCAAGTGTGATTCCGAGTCCTGTCAGTTACGATCAGCAGCAGCAATACAAGCAATGGCGCCAGCGCTCAGCAAACTCGTCACAAGACGAAACTCCGCTGTCGCGCTAGCTGTCACAGCCCTTGTCTGGACCATTGCCAGAAGCCGCCGCAGAGCGTCCCACCGATCCAAACCCAAGTATTTACCTTCGCGCCCTATAACCTTACTTCAAATAACAATTCCTATATTTTTTATCTTTTCTTTTTCAACATTATAAAATTCAACCTTTTTTTGTCAGGAATCTTTGGCCGTCCGATGACATTCAGTATGTCATCAAGGAGGTGAGCATCATTTTTTTACAAACTCAAAAAAAACCAAGGAGTTTAAAGTTTAATGTGTTATGTTATGTTTATTTTTTTATGTTGTTTTGCAAATTTGTATAATCAATGTAGTTTTTCTTGGAATGCACTTAAAAAGTTATTCTAGATAAGATACAAATTGTATCGTTGTTATATATAATAATCAAAAATGTCTCTTCAAAGTACAAATAGTCACTTCCTTCTAAACTTGTTGTTCGGATTGATTGGTTTTTTGATTTATATTATAATCGCTGCACTTACATAATGATTGTAATAGGCAAATTGAATGCGCGGATAGCAACTTCAGAATTCGTCCATGCCGGGGATACAAATTAAATGTTAATTAAATTTCGGCACCGAATTAATTGTTTAATTGAATTTTACAATCGCAAACACTTTAATTGGAGTTCTGAAAAAAGGAAATAAAAAAGCGTCGCAATTATTTGTCATTAAATATTTTCTTCTGCATTGTGAAATGTCTGGAATAATCCAAGACTGTAATTTACATATACCTATCTCTTTCTCACCTACTCTTTTTGTCTTACCAGCGAGTGATTCTAACATTGTGAAATGATCTACAATTTGTATGACGAGTGAAAGACATCTTTTGACCGCCAAATATAACAGTTATTAAAATAACAAAAAAATGAGGATGTTTATATATATTCATGATATAGACTACATATGCATGTTGAAGAAATAAATCTAAGTGATTGTTTTGTTTTTTTATCTAGGAAAAACCAAAAGGGCCGAAATCACGAGTGGATGGAGAATTTTTGAAACAATTGAGAAAGCTGATTGGTATTGGGATTCCTGGATTGTTTTCACCAGAATCTGGTTTCGTTACACTAATCGCTGTGTCCTTGGTCGCCCGGTCTCTGTGCGACCTATGGCTCATTCACACGGGCACGCTCATCGAAACGTAAGAGCTGTTTGCTTAATGCAACGTCACCCAGCGCTCATTTTCACAACAAAATTTACATTACCATGACGCATTTTTTCCTTTAGTTGCATCAATCAAGAAAAAAAATCAAATTACGGAAGATTTCTGATTGATCAGAAGTACAATGTTGAACAATTCAAATTAGGAATAAAAATAGAAAGGTTAAGATCGCTCAGATCTGGATTAAATTTGCAAAATCATTTCCAACAGAATTTTACAAGTTTTTATGTTTTAATTATACAGTTTTTAAATTTTGAAATGTATGAATGCATTGAGTGATGTATTACTTTTGATTACTAAGTCAATTTTTGTATTATAATAATACCCGTAGGGAAAAAAATATACGTGTGAATATATTATATAATATAATACTATATAAACACATATTTTTCATATAAATATTTTATTTATGTTTTTAAAATATATAATATATAATATAACTGATAATTATATATGTTGTATTATTATATTATTAGTATAATAATATTACTTGGGCATAGAGACAAAAAATACAAGTAAATATATTCCAATAATATATTTTTCACATAAATATATTTTTTTTTATAAAATGTATATTTATTTTATATTTTATTTATGTAATTTATTGTCCCTTTATAAATAATTTATGAATTTAAATTTATATTTATAATATATATAAAAATTAGAAAATATACGTAAAATATATTTTGAAATATATTTTTGTTCGTTTTGATAAGAACTGTTCTTTTTTTAGTAGAAACTAGTTTTGCAAATTTAACATAGATCTAAGTAATGACCTTAAGATTCGGAAAAATACAAAGTAGAGTGACATTTTTCTGTAAATTTATCGGTAAATTTTTGATACACTAATAATAACATTTTTTAGATAACTTTCACTCCTTTATCAAACAAAACAAATTAGATCATCGTTACAAAAAGTAACGAAATTGTAAAATTTGTTTTTTGGAGAAAAAGTTTAAGATTGAGAAACGACGATTGATGAAAGAATAGTATCTTGCATGCGCATATCATTCAAGATTACAAAAAGCAATCTTTCAAGTTTTTATCTCTACTGGAATTAATCAATTTTCCAACTTGTTTTTGAATTGTTTAATAACATAGATGGATGAAAAGAAAAAGAAATGCGACATCTGTCACACTATTTTTTCGAAAATAATTTTCATTCTGGCGAACCGTGATAACTGCAATATTTTTTTTATTGTCAATCACACGATAATTGATTGATTATGTTTTTACAGATCGATTGTCAACATGGATTCGGTCCTTTTCAAAAAAAGGTTAATTCGTTTCATGGCTACTTTACCTGTGGTACGTAATTAACTAGTTTGATACATTTTATATTACCAATTAAGATGGTCGAATTTATTTGAAATGAAATTTTGAATTTTTCAGATATCAATCGTAAATAATATACTAAAATATAGTATAGGAGAAGTTAAATTGCGTTTGAGGACAAACATTACTCGTTATTTATTAGACCAGTACCTGAAGTGAGCATAATTCAGATTAAAAAAATTCGAACGAGTTTTTAACAAGTAATAAAATTCATTTGCAAAATCAAAATTGCGACGAATATTCACAAGACCTTTGTGCAAGCGAGGTCAGAGTGTAAAATATTCGATGATGAGTTTGCGATTATTATTCGTAAATGCTTTCTAGTTCAAGAGCTGATTTGCAATTCACGGTCAATTTTACGATTTGACTTGACACTTAAAAACTCAAAAGTTAATGTCAAATCAAAAAACAATCTGATTTTCTTTTTCAGAGGATTCACTTATTACAAAATGAGTAACTTGGATACGCGAATTGCTAATCCGGATCAGCTACTGACAACCGACGTTGACAAATTCTGTGAAAGTTGTACCGATTTGTACAGTAATATTGCAAAACCCATGCTGGATATAACTATTTATGTCTATAGACTCACTTCAACGCTTGGTGGACAGGTGAAAATTACAAAAAAATTTTTTAAATACATAATTAAACCTGATTATTAATTTCTGCATGAAATTGAAAAGAAATTTAGTTGACGGTTTGAAATAATGGGTTGAATAATTTTTTGCAGACTCCATTCATAATGCTGTCATATCTGGTAGCAGCCGGAGGGTTCTTGACTCATCTACGAAGACCGATTGTTCAGATGACAGTAAAAGAACAGCGCTTAGAAGGCGAATATCGACATATCAATTCGCGGCTCATAACAAATGCGGAAGAAATAGCCTTTTATCAAGGAAACAACCGGGAAAAGTTAACCATACTTAGCAGTTTTCATAAACTGGTAAATCCTGTTTTACAGCCTACGAATCCATTTCAGGCTATGACTTGCTTTGATGAAACCAACTAACGAAATTAAATCGATCTCAAATTTAGCAATTATATAAATATATTGCAAATTTAAATGTTGCACTTTGTAAATGTTTTTTTTTGCTTTCAGGTCACTCATCTGAGAAAATTCCTCGAGTTCCGCGTGGCCATGGGAGTCATAGATAATTTTGTTGGAAAATGTAAGATATAAAGTTAATTCTTTTTCATTACTTATTTTTGGACTCGAAATAGAATATAAAAATAGCTAGAGATCCCATTTCAAATGTTTTTGATGATGCTATTTATTTAATTATTATTTTGTAATAATATTTATAGTGCGTGAAGTATGAAATCTTGCCGATATAAGTTTTATTCAAATTGTGTAAAAATCGTAGTTATTTTTCGTACTTGAATTTTTTGAACGGTATTAGATTTCCAATTATATTTAAACGAAAATAATATTTAAAAATACAAATGAAATGTAAATTTATATATTTCATATATAAGCCATTTTTATTTTGAATATAAAGCGGCAAGATCTTATATAAATTAAATATAAATTTTAATATACACATATACACATATTTCGACATATATTTTTGTCCGTGTGGTTGATGGAAATTTTGATATTAGTATTGTTTTCATAGTTGTATGAATTTGTATTTAATTTCATTGTTTATTATGGTTCAATCTAGTATTAACTAATATTGTTTTAGATATCATGACCATTTGTTAAATTTTGATGTTTTCAAATTATATTAGTTAACCCTTTGGCAAAAAACAAGATAATCTTTAAAATTAAATAAAAAATAGTATCGATTAAAATAATTGTTCGATTATATATGTTGATTTTTCTGATTTCAGATGTTGCAACTGTAGTTGGCTTTTATGCTGTGAGTCTTCCCTTCTTCCAAAAGAATCATCCGATTTTGGCAGGAACTCCGGACCACCGTTTCAAAAGTTACTACACCTACGGTCGGATGTTGGTGAAGTTGGCCGAGGCTATAGGTCGGCTTGTTCTCGCAGGTCGAGAGATGACCCGACTGGCCGGGTTCACCGCCAGAGTCACGGAGATCAAGCGTGTTCTCGATGACCTGAACGAAGGTCGTTATCAGCGCACAATGGTCAGCGATATAAAAAGTCTCACCATTGGAACGCCAGGCGCCGGCAAAATTTTTGCCAGGGACAACGTGATTCGATTTGATCGAGTGCCTTTGATCACTCCGAATGGTGATTTGCTCATCAAGGAACTCACCTTCGAAGTTAAATCAGGCATGAACGTGCTGGTCTGCGGCCCCAATGGCTGTGGCAAAAGTTCCCTCTTCAGAATTTTAGGAGAGGTAGAAAAAATCACTAATGTCAAAAGTTTTCTTCAAGAGAGAAAAATTGTCACGCAATGGCATGTTGGAGATTGAATCAATGACGTAATGCTGTTTGCATCGACCTTTAAACTAGCGATTAATTATCTTGTTTGAATCTTGATGCCAATTGCGACAATTTTCACGGTTAATCTCGAAGTAATGAAATTTTTCAGACAAATTATCAATGACAATTTCATATTTATTCATAACATATCAGAGCGGAAATGGCAGTTTTTCTTTCTACTATTTTTTTGCCGTTTCAATTATAAATTGGATTAGAATTCAGAAATAAATAAACAAATATTAGATCTTGTAATTAATTTTAAATTTCAGAAATCTAACTTAATAATTGCTTGATAATTAATTATATATTATTATTATGTTATTAATTGATTTCCTTTTGTTATTTTAGTTATGGCCAATCTGGGGTGGAGTGATGATAAAGCCTCCTCGTGGAAAACTCTTCTACATACCACAGCGGCCTTATATGACTCTGGGAACTTTGCGAGACCAAGTTATCTATCCTCACACACGAGAGGAAATGATGAGACGAGGAAATGTTAAGGATGAGGATCTGCAGAAGTACCTCGACCTGGTCCAACTAGGGCACCTCTTGGAACGAGAATCACAGCCTAGTAATCAAGGACAGGGTTGGGATACAGTAGCAGATTGGATGGACGTCTTATCTGGCGGAGAAAAACAGAGAATAGCTGTACGCATTTGAATAATTTCGAAACTCAATTCACCCAAGTTTTTAATTAAAATGTACTCGGTAGAAAAAGAGCCTATTTGAAAAAATTTCCATTTAAAATATGCGGGGCAATTTTGAGTTGAGTCTTTCTTCTTTTGGGGTGACGATATAAGATATAATGAGAGGAATAATCCATCAGTTATTACAAAAATTATTTGAATATAACTTTGATGTAATATGGATTGCAAGTTTGTGTTTACATTTAAAAAAATGAGAATAATATAAGTTGGACTGTCTTGTGATTGCAGATGGCCAGATTATTCTATCACAAACCACAGTTTGCGATTCTGGATGAATGTACGAGTGCAGTAAGCGTGGACGTGGAAGATTCGATGTATTCTTACTGCAAACAAGCCAACATTACTCTTTTCACCGTTTCTCATAGGAGATCTCTATGGAAACACCACGAGGTTTGTATCAATTTATACGATTTGAAATCTTATAAATAAGTTCAGTTGTTGAAAAAATTTTTTTTTCGATTTATAGTAAAGTTTCTCGTATGTAAAGTCTTCCAAAACATTAAACGTAAATTTAAATAAAGATACGTAAGCTCCTCTAAAATAATTAACTATTGAAACATACAAATATACGTAATCTCTTCTGCAAATTCACCCATAATTCACCTTGGCTGACAAATATTAAGTACAAATACTTATTCTTTCCTACTTCCCATGATTTTCGTTTATATACCCTCAGAGCTAATTCATTTAATGAAAACATCAATTAAAGTATCATATTCTGTAACATGATCGATTAATTATCATCAACTGTAATATGATACTTTTTAGATTTGGTTTTTGTTTCCTAAGACAGAAACAATAAAATTATATACAATTTCGTTGATTCATTGTTAATTTTTTGTGCCAATGAAAAATGTTTGGAGGAAATTATATTTAATTTTTTAGAGGAGTTGACGTATTCTTATCCAATCTGCGATTTAAGTTTTGGAGGAGTTTGCTAACTCTCAACTATAAATATGTAAAGCCATTTTTTGACTCTTGCAATTGGAAGAAAGATAGGTATAGTTTTTGGAAGAAAGAAAAAGATAGATTTTTTTTTAAATTACAAAACCGAATGCAGCAAGTGCGCAAAAATTATTCGTTTAAAAAATCTTTCTTTTAAATACGTCATGCAGGCTAGAGTTCAAATAGTTGACCAAAATAACTATTTTTTGTTGAAATTAAAGATTGATGAGGTAAAAACTTTGAAAATACAAAATAAGATCATTTAAATATTAAGTCACAAAAATTGGAAAGCGTCAAAGCTCTATAAATTTGTTTTTACAAAATAAAGAAAGAAATAGCAATAATTATGATTCAAATTTTGTTAGAAATCTAAGTTTTTTTATTGTTCACAGTATTATCTACAAATGGACGGTCGAGGATCGTACGACTTCAAACCAATAGCAGCTGACACAGAAGAATTTGGCTCTTAATCATTTTTTATATTAATCTTGAGGTCCTGACTCAAAAACTACTCACAACTCAAAAATGTTGAACCATATTTTTATTTGAAAAATAAAAGCACACGTATGCAAATTTATTGTATGTTTAAAAAAATGTAGAATTTATTTTTTTCGATTTAAGTTACATAATGTCAAAGAGGAGTGCAATTTCGTAAAATACTCCACTTTTTTCGACATTAAACGTTTGAATACGAAACATGAAAGTGATTTTGTTTTATTCTTTATGCAAGACCCATATCAACACTGATTGATTCTTCTTTCGTATGTTATATCTAATTACTGTGAGTATTTTTTGAACGTCCTCTTGTGTACAGGTTTAATCATCTGCATATATTGTCTGTACCTAGTTAAACGATGATAGCAAATAGATTTGTATGATATCAAGAGTAGGTATTTTTGTGAAACGACGAACTTAATTGAATGAATGTGTTATCAAACGAATTCAAGCGATCAATCGAAAGACTGAATGTCGTCGGTATTAAATCATGCCTCCTGTTACTGAAGAATACTGTTCTGTTTATAATTTTTATGTTGGGGTTGATATGCGGTGAATCATGTGTTTTCAGATACAATTTAAGTAAATATATATATAGGAAATACTATAGTTTTATTTTTACGTGAATAATTTTTCTGATGATTGCAATTAGCTGTAAATAATGTTTTACAAGGTGTATCGATTGTATTTGCCCGGGACTGCTTGACAATAAAATCCAGCACTTTATTCAATGTTTTGGCATAACCCGGAAAATAAATTTATAAAGAATCAATCTGTTTTTTTTTTGCACCAAAAACAATTTCACAGTTTAATAGCATTCGGAAAACTACTTAGTTGACATTGCATTTTGCCAAAAATTTTTTTCGAGTTTAATATGAAATTTCAATAAATTTCTATTAGAAGTGCGAATTGAAGAATTTTATCAAGAAAATTGGATAAAATATTATAGAATTGTGTAGTTATGTGTTTATTATAAAAAAATCATTTGCATACAATTGACAAATAAACGTTTGTGAAAAACCTTTCTTTTCTTTTTGGCGTTTTATATTTTATTTTCTATAATTTGATTATATTTCAACCCTTGAAGTACATCAGCGCCACCTTATGAGTCGATCATTTTTTTTACGCATTCTATGATTGCGGAATTTCTGTATATATAATAATTTTGAAATGTATATTTATGTAGAAGCACAAATGTTGTACTAAAAAATAATATACTTGTACTAAAAAGAAAGAAAAATCAAAAAAAAAAAAAAAAAAAAAAATTTTAGTAGTCTGCATTTTTTTGCGATAAGAGGAAGTTTTCCTAATGATAACTCAGAGAAAACTTCGCGGAATGCAATGTTGACTGGCAATTATTTAGAATTTAATAAACACATTTTTTTTAATTAAAAACAAAAAAAGGATTATAAATTTGTGAAAAATGAAATATTGCAGTTTTAATTTAGTACAGTTATACAAAATATTATTACACGTTTATCTAACATGTCAAACACAATCGTTATAGTTATTTAATTCATGGTCAACTTGTCAGGATATCCATTTATGTAACTAAAATGGCATACATACACATTTTTTTTAATATCGAAAATTTTTTCATGACCTATTTAATATCAACATTTTCGAATACATCGCAAAATTGCGATTACGTTCTCATTTGTACTGTAGTGTTTCTTGAACGTTCATTTTTTCAATTGAGTAAAAAATATTCTCCATTAATATCAACGTAAAAGAAGAGCAATAAGAAAGATGGGAAACATTTACAGAATTTTGAAAGGACTCTTGTTCAGTTTTTTATGGTTTAGCAGTATCATGAGCAGTATCACATTGTTTTTCTATCCAGTTTATTTTATTTTATTTTTCAATCCTTATTTACATCGGAAAATCAGCGTTTGCTTGAACACATTAGGTCAACTGAATGTTAGCGTAAGTTTTGAAAATTTCAGTCTTTACAATTTTACTGTTTTTGTTTTTCGTATCAAAAACTAAAACAAATCAATTATGTTTTCACTTTTTGGATCTAATATTGCTTGGATTTCTGTTCACAGTTTCTAGCTTACATATTCAATATTAAACTTGTATTATCTGGAGATCATATAAACACTAATGAATCAGTTATTTACATGATGAACCACCGGACGAGCACGGATTGGAATTTTATCTTTACCATTGCACACACAAGTATACCGCATCTAACTAAAGATTTAAAAATTGTTGTCAAAGATGAACTTCGTCACATACCCTTCATAGGTACAGCGTAGCTTCAGATGTCATTCAGATATGATACAAATTTGAGTTCACTGTATGTCCCATTTTAAAAATGACATCGCATTCATGATGGAATTTGCAAAAGTTACACTGGTTATTATAATTCTTCGCCCTAGATGAAAAAGGGCCAATTTTGAAATAGGCCCTTTTTCTTCTGGGGTGACCAATTAATTACACTGATGTGTAACACAAAATGTTAGTTGAAACCTTTTCGATTGCTATTTTTGATTTCTTTAAAATCAGTTAAAGGGGACCCTCCTATGAAATGACTAAAATCGTTATTTGTTGATGAAATGTTATAATTTTTGGTAAGAAGATGTCTTTTTAGGTGTAGATTATGGAATGTTAATCAAAAATAAAAAAAATTCATAAATAAACGATTTTTTTACAATAACATTTCAAAAATGACTCATTTTCAAAAGAGTAAACCAAGAAATTATAAAAAAACTCTTATATATATAGTTATGATTTAAATTATTAAAGTATTCTTTGAATGTTGCTAAATCCGTTGTATATTTTGAAATAAGGATTGATTCTATACTTATACTCATTCAAAATAAGGTCTTATTTTCACCTATTTACTCATATATTCCTCCTTAAATCATTTGAAATGAACGAAAATTAAGTGAAATAAATATTATCAAATAAAAATTATTTATCATAAAATAAAAAATTATTATCAATTAGTTGGGCAAAATTTGTTGATACACAGTGTTATCATTTGAAACATGCAATTTTGACTGTACTGCATATCTCACCTTGATAATTCAAGATATCATAAAAAAGTAAAATTGTTATTTTTAAGGGTTAATGTAATATTTAAAACTTTCAAACCGAATTTTTATTTTTGTTAATAACAAAAAAATTGATTGCATTAGCTATTTCGTAGGTTGGATTATGCAAGGATGCGGATACCTTTTCCTAACACGAAGTTGGAAAGAAGATGAACGCCGACTTAGATCTTCCCTCAGTCACATGGTGACAAATCTTGGAGGAAAAATGCATCTTTTAATATTTCCCGAGGGCACGGATTTCAACCATAAGAAGAAAGTCAGATCTGATATATACGCTGAGGCCAACGGGTTGCCAAAATATGATTACGTGCTCCATCCTAAAACTACGGGCTTTTGTTTCATGACCGAATTTCTGCGGAATTCAAAAGCCTTAGATGCGGTTTATGACATTACAATTGGATATCCCGATATTATTCCGCAAAGTGAGTTGGATATGTTAAAAGGAAAACTACCGAAGGAAGTGCACATGCACATTCAAAAAATAGTTGAATCTGAGTTGCCTGACGATAACGAAGGTCTTAAAAATTGGTTGAACGAAAGGTGGCTGAACAAGGAAAAGTTGTTGGAAGAGTTTTATAAGAACAAACGTTTCAGTGATGAGTGCTGGTCCGAGTGTAGGATATGGACTCGTTATTTAGTTGCTGCTTATTATTTAGGAATTATCTGTAAGAATCAGATTTTGACTGTAAAATTATTACTTTCTTATGAGTGAAATGGAATTATTTATCCCTAGAAAAAAGGATCATATATTTTGTTCATATATTATCAGTATGTTGACAATATATGAATGATATATTGACCATACATTTTTGAATATTTTTCATATATGGACTATAACATTGCCAATATATTAGCAATTTTCCAAAACAATCAATACATTGTTCATATATTGGCAATTTATTGTGTATGTCAATATATGATTTTTTTAAATAATATATTGTCAATGTACGTTTTATGTATGGACAATATATGATCCTTTTTAAGGCTGTTTTTCTTATTTAAACGAACATCTTTAAAGTTATTACAAATATCTTTTTTACAGCTCTTACATATACACTTTTGATATTTTCGCCAGTATTTCGATTGATTATTTTCATGCAGTGGATATTTTTTGTGGGATTATCTCTGAGCAAATATAACTTAACCGACTTAGAAATTGTATATTTCCGATTTTGGGAGAAAAACGTGAAAAATAGATTGTTAAATCTATTTTGAGGAGTTTCATCATTTTTCACATAAATCATCTGTCTAAATTTGGATCATTTAAATGAGTCTGTAATTTGTTGTATTATAAAATTGAAATTGTCATTATCAAATTGGATCAATTCATTAAAAATAAAATACATTTATCAATCAATCAATCGAATGAAGTTTTTATTGATAAATGAATCCACATAACAAAATAATTATCATCAAGTTTCTATACGTACAAAATATATAACAATTTCACTTAAATCTTCATTTTAAGATCTACACTGAAAAAAAAACCATTTTGAATCAAGTCTCTCCTGAATTGAAGTATATTCCACACTTAGAAAAACACACTTAGGTAGTTTGGGAATTTTTGATAGAAAAGTAATAATTATACTATGTTTACATGTTTACTATGTAAGAGGAAAACTAATTTTTAAAACTAAAATTAAACTGAAACATAATAAAATTATTACTTTTTTGTTAAAAATTCCCAAACTACCATAGAACATATTGAATTTTCATACCAAGTTTTTCTAAGTGCACTTGAAATTAGTATTTCCAACCAAATTCAAGTAAAATGTACTTCATTTTTTACAGCTTTTTTTTCGTGTAAAAATGTTACAATTTATTTAATTTATTTAGGGATGAGATCGCCTTCAGCACGGTAACCATTTTGATCAGCAACGTAGGTGATAGTATAGACTTTTCCGGTTTCTGGGTCGACGACAGTGTAACTTCCACGAACCACAAGGAAAGCATCTTCGGTACCAGCATTCACTAATTCAGCGGTTTCCTGTCTGCTCTGGCCATCAGACAATTCGTACGCAAAATTGTATCCCCCGGTGCCAATGTTATCGTTGGGAGTTTCTTTCAAAAGATAAATTTCATTTTCGTTATTGAAATTTTCCAGGGCACGTCTTTGCGGAGCTGCAGCAGCTAAGGCTACGCAGGCGAGAACAATCAACTGCAAACAACATTTTTATTACAAATATTTGTTCGTTTGATATGAAATATAATATTAAAATTGGTTAAAAAATCTATTTGCATAAAAGTGATGCAAAATTATAATCGTAATATTTGTAATTTAATTTAATTTTCAATATTTTAATAATTAATTACATTTAATTTTGAACTAAATTTAACATTTTGAATCATCTTGAATTTATAATAAAACACATTGTTGTGAGTGAATCTTAAAATTATTATTTTTCAAATAACAAAATTTTTTTTGAATAATTTTTTCACTATTATTTGGATTAATATTATTTTATATTATAATTATATATAAAATTATATATACTATTATCATATCTTATATGTAATAAATATTATAATTGTAATAAAAATAAATTAAATATTAAAAACCAAAAAGTTAAAAAGTTTTCAGTTTTGTCAAACTGATAACAAATTGTTACATTTATAAATTTATATAAATTATAATTGTAGAGCGTCCAAGTTTTACTTACGAATTTCATGTTGGAAGATGGTTTTGGATATTTCCGATTTTGGAACTGGTAAATGAATGATGTTGAATCGGCTTGGATCTCTTTATATATAACTCGTATTTACAAAACATTTGACAATTTTATAACCATTGCCTTTGATCTTAGACAAGATCCAGAGAATGCAGGGTCAGGTGAACGTTTTGAGCCTGCCTATACGCCTATATGGTATTTAAATTTTTGTCTCTTCTGTTTTGTCTTGAAGGTTGTGAAATTTCGTAAGATGGTTCATCCATTTTAATTTACCAAAATTCAGATACTTTGAACTTTATAAGAATCTAATTTTCTTTACAATTTTGAAATGTACGAGTCAGGCCATTCAATTCAGTTTTTGCTAAATTTCTTATACAACATTCCTTTACGAAACCCATAAATATTTTCAGAGATTTCAATATTACTTTTAACATTATAAGTATATGTAATTTATTCGTATTGTAATGATGTGAGAACGATGAAAATATTAATTGTTACTATATGTATCGTAAGTTGCAATATAAATTGTAATTTTTGTCCAACATCATCCAAAAATCATCAGATCACATTGAATGTCAACGTATTTCAACGAAAGTATGTTTTCAATCATATATATAAAACATATATTATATAAATTGAAATATTCCGTATATAAACCGTTTAAATTTTGAATATAACGGCAAGATCTTATATAAATTAAATATCAAGTTTTTGTATGATATATATTATAAGAAAAATATAATAAAAATATATTTAATTTCGATCGTTAATTTTTTCATATTGTCATGAAAACAACACAAATAGTGAAAATTACTATTTTTAGTAATTAGTAAATTAATATTAGTAATTTAGTAAAAATAAAAGATTATTCATTTACTATTATATGACATAATCATTTTAATTACTATTATTAAGAATTTACTAATTAGTGAGTTACAATATACATTTATATCGTAACTATGTCATATCGTAATCAGCACAATATAGCTTTTATCCACTACAATATCGGTTTCTCAATGTATCTCTCAGCTAGAGTACATTCCCTATCAGCGCATAATATTGTAGGGATGTTTCAAGAATATTATCGATATTAAATAATATTTTTTAATATTCTCTATATGTCCGCGGAATTAATATTTTTAGAATATTTCGATAATATTACTAAATACGTATAATATTCTAGAAACATTTTTTGAGCGGACATATAAAGAATATTAATTTATAATATGTGCTTATAGGGTGATTTTCACTTTTAAAAATACAATCTTAGAAGATGTTTTTTGTCAAAAAGAAACAAAAACAATATTGTGAGGTTATAAACTGAAATATCAACATAATTTAAGTATGAATCAATGACAACACATGTCTTTATGTACAATGATAAATATTAACAATAATGAACATATTAATATTCAGTTTACTTTTAGTTTATCCATTTTTGCACTCATTCTTCCACTTCTCACTAGCTCTAACTCATCTTCTTACACTGTCAATTTTCCATTAGTACATGTCTCACTGTTGGAATACGATCGCGTCTCACTGTTGGACGTTTGCACAATTTTGAAAAAACCAGTCAAAATAAATATTAATGAAGTATTTTAGTAAAAGTAAATCCATACTTTACTGATAAAAATTGATTGAAGATTCTAAAGTAATTTTTTTACTTTGTAATAATGATTTTTAATCAATGAAATGTCACTCGAAAAAATTTTTTTTCACTTACTTTTGATATCAAAAACTGACTATTTATGTTTGAGTATGAAAAATAAAATATTTTTACCTAAAAATTTAGCCGTTTGTAGGACATTAAAAAATGAGACTTTATTAATATTTTTATATTTTTTCAAGCAATAGTTTATGGATTATTTGCAATGTCTCACTGTTGGACCGTCTCAGTGTTGGTCACTCTCCCCTATTATATAACCAGAAAGTGAAAAAACTTCTAATTTTGGTCTCTCAAAATTGTATTAATTTGTTTTCATTGTTTCTGATTTACCAGAGCTCTGTCTTGGAACGATTCAACGGCTAGTTTAAAAGCAACAACATACACTGGGCCAGTGGTTCGTGCTCTGGCAGCGGACGGAAGTTTGACCCCGGCGATGGCTTCGCAAATCATGGTCACAATACTCCGAGGACTGCAGCTGCATGGCCAACACGAGGCCAACCAAGGGACCCTTGTAATCCTTGGTGCACAAGTTTATGAATGCCTGAGGCCGAAATTCCCCAACATCATCGAAGTGATGCAACACATCCCAGGCGTGAATCCCGCTGACCTGCAGCGGTTCGATGAAAAAATGTCTGTCACCAGCACAAAGGGCAACAAGGTCGAAAAAGGGAAGAAAGACCTGTTCAAGAAAATCACTAACCAGGTTATTGTCAAACCTTTTTTAGCATGACGAATCTTGGCGATGTGAATTTAGTGACGTTGAAAGAAAAACAAAACAAGGTGTAAGAGTTAGATGAAGCAACTGATCGTTTTTTGTAGCTTATCGGAAGAAGCGTGGGACAGCTTTTCCGCAAGGAAGTGAAGATAGACAATTTGCCACCGCTGGAGATGCGCAAACCCGCGCCGGTAAGCGTGGACGAGATCTCGAACAACTCTACTGACACCGGACTTGCAGTTCTTTTCGCCGGGTCGACGTAGCAGACTGCACAGAATCGCTCGGAACTTTGTTATTAGTGGATAATTTTAACGCATGAGATTGAAGCTTCGTGGAATATTTCATTGTACAATTTTGTTTGCTCACATCAATGAATTATCATTACTTTTGAAATTTTGTCTTTTTGATTTTTTTTTCTTATGAAGTTATAATGAAATGTTGTACGAAGGTTATAAATGTGGTTGGTAAGCAACTTTTTATAACAAAGTTATAAGTAACTGTCAATGAATTGTAAATACCCTGTTACAAAAGTACACACGAACAATGTTCTGCCGAGAGGGAAGTCCTATGATTTACGATTTACTTAATTTCATATTGTAATGTCCAACAATTTGATCAGGTTTGTTAAACGCTAAATCCAGTCTAATTGAATTTGATGTTGGATCTCAAACTATTCTTTATATTTAAAATGAATTAAATTTTAGTTCTGAGAGAGTTTGTTTTTGATGATAAATTTTCGACTTGTCATCTGTTGGATTGTGTACTTTATTATATTTTACTGTAATTTATTTTCCTTTGCTCGATAAGTCCGTCGAATTTGTACATTTGTATCTGCTAGAAATTCGATAGTCATTCCTCGTGCATTTATGCAAAACCGATTTCTGCTCGATGGTCAATTTGTCGTTCGACTTAACATTTATAAAACACTTTGTTGGAAGGTAAAAAAATGTTATTTTTTTATTTTAAAAATTTTCAATCAATGAAACGTAAATCGCATGGCATTTGAAGCTATGAAGTGAATCATTCTGGCAGTTTTTATACAATATGAAACATACAATTCACTTGTATATTCACTTTTTTCACTCAAGTTTGTTATTAACTCGTCAAAAATTATAATTAATCATTGATTCGAAACATCTAACTGTTAAAACTTTATACAATGAAAAAAAAAAACACAAATGATATGAAACTGTAGTTGTTATCGAATGTGAGATACAATGATATAATCTAGTTACAAATGACATATTTGGATAAATGTTAAATGCATCGAATACAATCGAATAAAGATTTTTTTTTCAAACCGTTATTTTTGATTGCAGTAAATTCTATTTTTTTATTCTCATTTTCAAAATTTATTGTGAATACACTGTTTTGACATAATCTCGGGCAGCGTTATACGTTAATGATAAATTGTGTATATTAATTTATAAGTCAGTGTCATGCTAGCATGTCGAGAATGTACATTGTTAACATTTAATTTAAAAAGCGTCCACGATAGTGAACTGAATTGAAACTTCATACTGTAAGTAATGAAACGTTGTTCGTAAATTTGCAGTCCTTTAGTACAGTAATTTTATATTTATCGAGAAATCAATTGATGACGTACCGTTTAAACGAATATTTATACTTTCTTATATTTATAAAACAGTCCATTTTCGCACAAAATTTAACAGATGAACTAAACTACTTGGACCAGTTTTCTCGATCTTACTCATTTTTTATAAATTAGTATGAAAGAAAATTACTAAATCACTGGTTAAGAAATGGGTAATCAGAAGTTGCTACCATTGCAATTTCGGTTATTCAAATTGTGAATTAAGAAAGTTAACTACTGACGATTGAAAAGTATACTGCATAACGAACACCAGATTACTGACGAAAAATGTGCACTAAGGTGTGTAAGATGTGTGGAGCAAGGTTTACTGGGACAGGCTATTGCTGTGCAGTAGTGACTCGTCGCATCAAACTCGCGAAACATTGTACATCAGCTTAACGAAAAAGAAATTGTATATATTATACATATATACTTTATTGTAATAAACGATAAAATTGACAATGCGAGTATTTATTTGAGTGCACTGTTTTTTTTTATGATGAGAAGCATAGGTTTGGTCATTTATGTTATACTCGTTAGAAACGTGAAGTATGACATTGATAATTGAATGATCTGAAAATGAGAATATTAATTTTTTGTCTAACAGTTTGTCTAATATAAATTTCAACACTTGATTTTTTACAAACCCCGCAAAAAGTTTCCATCGTCATTGGAAACATTTTACCGGCGACCACAGACGAGGGCTGGATTGTTCTCATGAATAAAATGATGTACAAGTTTTTGGTCTTTTTTGAAAACATGTACCATTCACAAAAGTACCTGAAACAGTAGAAAAACATTTTAGAAGTAATAAGGTAAAAGCACCAGTTTGTGTTATAGAACCAGTT
>JAAMPD010000862.1:0-34756 GCA_025266255.1 Trissolcus basalis
ACACACACACACACACACACACACACACACACACACACACACACACACACACACACACAAACGCACACATGCACATACTTTTATGTTTCGTGTCCCTATCTCATTCTCGCTCTTTCTCTCTTTTTTTTTCATCCCGGCCCCTGCTTTCGGTTCTCGGCGCATCCACCTAAGCCTCCCTCTCTGGTCGAGCAAGTTCTCGTCGCATAGTTTTAACTCGGATTCGACATCGGGCAACCAGCTGTCGGCCGAGCAGGTGATGCCGTCGCGATGATGCAGCTGCCTTCGCGTAGATGCTCAAAACCCTCCTACCTGCGAAACTTTCTTCATCCGTGCCTCTCAGACGTTCGATCCAAATTTGTCCCACCGTCTTCTCTACTTTCCAGATCCAAATTTTTCAACAAGGTGAAAGGTCAATTCCAAACAAAATTTAAACTAAATTTTGTTCAAACCGTAATTGAATTAATCCACTTGGTCTCTTTTATTTACATTTTTTTGTACAAATGAAATTAATTTAGAACAAAAATGGAAAATTAATTGACCTGTCTTGAAAAGTCAACTTTTAACCCTTCCTTTTTTTAGTTTTCCTTCTCCGTCACTCTTACGATGGGGAAGGGAAAAAAAGTGTAATTAAAAAGTTGTTCCCCGGCTGGGCGGTGGCTTTTGAACGGCGAGCGCTTGCTCGCGACAGCAACGCAACGACGCGATATTAATTCGAGTGTTGCGAAGATTCGCGTGCGTGGAGGAGAGATACACACGCGACTTATTGCGTAGAAACGAGTCTCGGCTCGCGCGCGATCTCGAAACGGTCACGCTCTACATACGCGCGCAGTCCTGCCTCCTCTTTCATCCTACTAAACTGGATATTTGAAGCGGCTGAGCGACCGGCTACGCCAAACTGGAATTCAACTCTTTTACAATCGACCAAAATCGACGACGGATCTCCCGTTTCAGGCACGAAAAACTTTCGTCGACCCTTCTTTTTTTTTGTTTGTTTTTTTCACGCGCGCCAATGAAACCGTTTACGTTTATAGCATGATAACCAATTTTTAGTCAAACATTTTAAATCTAATTATGAAACTGATAACATTCATCGGACAAATTAAAACAAAATTAATCTCAACATTTTGGTTTCGTATCTTTACATTTATTTTCCTTCTAAGTATAAAAAAGAGCTTCAATAAACGCTATGGCATAACAAAATATGAAAAGAAATGAAAATAATAAATTCATAAACTGCGATGCAATTTTTATTTTGATTCCGAGAAAGGAAAAGGATTTGCAATTATTTTCTTGACTTGATAAGACATTTTTTCAGCAGTGAAAGGAAAAAAATTCTCACCTAATAGTAATTTTGTTTGAAATTCTAACAGTAAAACTTTTGGGAGGATGATAAAAAGAAGCAAAAGATATAGCTCGGAGAAGAAGTTGGGCTCCTTCTGTTGAGCAAAGTTAATGAGCGAACTTGAATGAACCCGGTGAAATGAAGTTTTGAAGATGATTTAAATATTTCTTGGTTCGTATGATAAAATGGCGTGAGATATAGGTATAGCGGCGGAGGCAAGGTTTCTAGTTTTTGGGTGGATGGGAATATTGTGCGGCGCACATCGAGAAGGAAAGAAAGCCCCGCGGGGGAAAGCCGCGGCTTTCGTTCGGCAGCGCCCTCGGCGGCGCAACTTCTCGCTCCGTCTGATCCTCATTGTGCGCTCGTCTCGCCGCCCTCGCATCCTCAATTTTAATTACATCTCCTTAAGCGCTCGTGTAAAACAGCCACTTTACACACGTCGTTAGCCTAACAACCGTCCCACGTGATCTCGCATAGGTATTTCCCAGTCACATTGTTCAATTTTCGTTGATAACACATCTTCTGTCCCTCTCCATCTCAACCATTTCTTTGCCATTCGTTTTTTCTTTGAAGCAGAGACTGTCTGTACAGTCAAAATAGCGCTTTCCAAATGATAATACATCATTATAATTTTTTATGATTTTTTTATATGATTATTCTATAATTTATTTCTTTATGACAAATTTTATAATATTCTAAAATATGTTGTTAATGTTTGTCCAATAAATCATCTATCATGATACTATTGTTTTTATAATGATTTTTTGCAAATTTGCAGGTTCAAAATTTTTTCAAAATTGAACCAATGTGTATTTTTGATCGCCATAAACAATATTTGGCAAAGTATGAAAATATTTGACAAATTCAAATTTGAGATATCTAATTTAAATCTATTGTAAAAATACACGCTAAGTATATCTATATATATCATATTGTACAATATCTAAATTAAATATCTCAACTTAGAGATAGATAATTTTTTTACAAAAATGTTAACTCTTCAAACTGGAAATACAAGAGTTTTTTTGAATGAAAAGATATTTTTTTTATGTTGCATTATTCAAAATTTCTAGTCAAAAAATTAAAAATAATGTTTTCGTATACTTTCATAAAAATAAAAAGAAAAAGAAATGTTCATTTTTGATCTTAAATTAATATTTTGCCAAACCAACAAAATTATGACGAAACACAATATACATAAGTTTATAGTTTCCTGCAGTTTATCTTTTATCATCCTTTTCCATTGCTGGATTCTCTGAAACTGATGTTAACACGAACTTCGTCAAAAATAAATGTTGTTTCGTGATCTCGAATGTTAATTACATTTTTAAAAGTGAGATTTCTCGTCGAGTTTTAATTATAATCAAGTTTGAGCTGGAATGATTAGAAACGATTAGATATAATCACGGAATGATAGACGAAAATATTCATGCGATGACAGGGGCGAGAGTGAACAAGAAAAATTGTCAATCTTTTAATTTATCGCGTGTCTCTCGTCGTGACTGCAAGGGGCGGCTTCGAGTAGCTGCAGGGCATGCGAGAGGGACCCATCGGCCATCTGTCGGCATCGATATCGCGCGCCTTTCCTCGTTATCTCTTTTTTTGTCTCCTCCTTTCCCACAGCTTATTCCATTGGATCAGAAAAATTCCATCACGTCAAATCTAAAAAAAAGGAAAAAAAAAACGTTAATAAAAACTTTCACAAAAGATAATAAAAATGGGACTCAAAAAATGTGAACTCCTTTTTTTATTCAGGATGTAATTGTCCTGTGAGGACCTAAGAATTTCATTAGAAAAAGTGGTTTGTGAATTCAAAAAGTTGATCTAACAAAATCGAACCAATGAAGCCATTTGAGCTAAGTTTAATGGGGTCTGACGAAAAAAAAGGAAGGGGAAAAAAAGCTCAGTAGGTGGAAAAGTGGGAAAATTTGGATTCGTGTTCTCGTTTGAGCGTAAGTTTGCTCTCCACGGACGGTGAAAGGGAAGTTGACTCAAGACACAGAAAGCGGAATGCGCTCTTGGAATCGCGCGCGAAAAACGTTGGAAAAAGTGTGTGTATACGTACGCTTTGCATTTGCAGCGTCGATGTAGGTGGCGGTCACAAGTGGGGGAGGTTGCCAAGGGGAAGGAGAGGGCATAACAGTTTTTCAATGTCAGCGGTGTATTCTTCGGCTGTATGTACACTATAACGCGACGCGAATGTGGGCACAACATTTGAAACAAGTTTTGATCAACAGGTGGCTGTCATTTCTAAATTCGTGTTTTGAAACATGCCTAAAGAGGTCGTTGCATATCGATCGACCGGATACTCCAACGCGAATAGGCGCCAATTTCGTTCGGGCGATCTGAAAAACCTATTTTTACCATTCAATTTCGTCTCTGATTTGCTGACTTTGAATTTTCATATCGAATCCACGTTTCCCCCTAATTCGTTCTGATCGATTTTCATCTCCATTTTAAATTTGATTTGTATACTTCGTTACTGATTTGGACGATCAAAAAAGTTGCTAAAAATATGATTGAGGTTTAGAAAAAAGGTCAATGGATAAATAAAAATAAACGAATGAATGAATTGAATAGAAAATAATTGGTTTAAAAGGTAGAAGGAAAAGTTGCGTGTGACAAACGGCTGGGTTATGCTCGGGCGAAACGAGACGAGACGTCAATTTCTCACGGCGTATGGAGGTTAGCGAGCAAATGTCTAGTCGGCTGCGAAACAGCGCGCGCTATATGGAGCAAACAAATTGCAGATCTCGCGACCTTCCTATCCTTGCGACACTCATTAGTAACCGGCCGATTTATGCGTAATAGTTTTGCGCAACCGATCGGCCAACTTGTCCATTACGATTTCCACCCGCTCGTTGCATTTATCATGGTCAATATCAAACTCGCGCAAAAATAAACAATCAACATAAATGTAAATGAATGCAAACAAATCAAACTGGACGAAACAAAGTAGAACTCAAAAATAAACAAGAAAATGGCATAGAAATGATTAATTCGTTCAAAATTGATGAAATGTACGTTCAAGTTTTTTATGTTAAATTGGCAATCTCGTTGAAAACATAAGTAATCATTGTGTCAACTTTGAGATCAACTAAATCTCTCTCTCTCTCTTTCTCTTCTGCCTGATTTTTTTTCCAGTTTACAATTTGCGAGAGCTGAGCGAGGATAAATTTATCGGCTAATGATAAAGAGAGCTATTTTAATCAACTAGAGTGGGCAGACGCAACATCCGAACGCTCATTTCATCTCATTTTGTTATCAACTGAACAAAAAATGCTAATTTATGCTGCGCCTTGACACTATAGAAGTACCAGAAAATTCTGCATCTCCAGAACTATCGATGGAACAAATATTGATTATGTATTATTATCAAATATAGTGCAAAAGTCGTTTTTAGTCACGTACTTTTAAAATACATTTCAAAATGTCACTTGAATCTATCAATGGAAATAAAGTAATAAAAAAAGTTGATCTAAAAAATGCAAATGTTAAAGTGCTTTTCATGGGCAAATCATTTTGCCATGATCGAAACATTTTAGCTTTAGCATCATTAAAGCATCATTAAAATTCATACAAATTTTTCAACCAGTTCAAATTTTTTAATTGTTAAACTCAACAGTTTTTTTTCATTTTTCATCTTTGCTTGTACACTTGAATTATATTTGAATTAAGACGGAAGTAAATTAACGAAAATGTCTTGTTTGTTTTTCAGGTGAGTGTTTTTGATGTGGAAATTCGAAGCAGCCGGTGTGAGTCGTGAAAAGTGGCCAGCAGATGAGGAAAATTGGCTGACGTCTGTGGACACACGTGGGCTCAGATGTTATGGCGCGGCCTTATTACTTGGGATTCCTTTATCCCCGTTTGCGATGTCGCCTCGCGTATTTATCATCCGGTTCATTTGTTTCAATCATTGATTTCATCCTGGGCTGAAGGATAAGCCGGTCTCGAACAACTCGAACGTTTGTTCGCAATGATATACTGCGCCTCGTCGTAATAAATGGGGAATCGGTAGAGTTGCAGCGAAAAACACTGAATCAGGAGGCGAACTTTGAATTCAGAGTAGGATTATGCGATTGAATTGAAAATGTCAGTTGTCTGCTCTCTCATCACTTCATTGTGGTCACGTGTGACTCACCGACTTTGGCGCAAGGTTAAAGCTCGGCTAAACTGCCGCCGACTTTGAATATCAATACGCTTTTCTTCACAACAATTTTTCCGTCGTCGTTGTTTCATTGTGATTTGTATACGTCTGCAACCTCTGTATGTAGATTATTGTTTCAGACTATTGTAATGCAGAATCGATTAAGAGCTTCGTGTACATTGTCATAATCCGAGCGCGGAATACAATTTCGTGAGTGGAAATTTTCGTTATGGGGTTCCCAGGTCTCCAATGACGTCACTGGAACGACGGAAGGGGCGGGACTAGGAATCGATGAGCGTCACGACGCCGTCGCCGACGGAAACGTCGGCTGTAACTAGCCGCACAAGCCCGGCGCAACCCAAGTCTGCGCTCCACTCTCGTCTCCCAAAATTGTTCCACTCGCCAAAACGCGCTCTCACAATATCTATCATCCTCTAATTGCTTCTCGCCGTCCTCATTTTTTCATACTTACACATTCATTTTATTTCCATTTAATTCCAATCGCCAAATCAATGCGCCAGTTGTTTCGATTATCGCCCGGTTGACAACAAGAGGTCGATTTAGAATTGCCATGTTCAAACAAAAGATTTTCATAAAAAGGTGAATATTATTCTCATGTATGAAATAATATAAGAAAAGACAAAGAAAACAGTTGTCATACATAATCAATTACCTCTATTATTCAAGAGTCTCGACTCGTTTATACAGATAATAAATAAATAAAAGAAAGGAACTGCTGCAAAAGTTGTGTGATATTTTATCAAGTGGAAACAAAAGTCAAAAGGGTTGAAATTAAATTGAGATCAAAAATGAACATTTTTATTCCTTCTTATTTTTATGCGAGTGTGTCAAAACACTATCGCAAGTTTTTTATTAGTAATTTAAAATATTGTAACTTGAAAAAACAATTTTTCATTCAAAACATTACTGTATTTTTAGTTTGAAGATTCCAGTTTCAAGAGTGGTCAGACGTTTTTGTAACTTTTAATATTAATTCTATTAATACGAATGCGTATATGGCTAAATTTTAGAAAAAAAAGTGTGAAACATTTTCATAAACTGTTTATGGCCATCAAACATGATTCAATTTTAAACACATTCTGACTTTCCAGAAAGTAAAAATTTGATCCTGCATATTTGCAACAAATATTTATAAAAAAATTAGTATTAGACGATTTATTAGACGGACATTAACAACATTTATTATAACATATAACAACAAGATTTATAGTTATAAATTGTTGAAATTATTATACTTAATTATCATTTGAAAAACGCTATTTTTACTTTGCCGACAATCTCACCTTAAGATCCTGCTATCATCAACGAGACTTGCGTCTGATACTTGACATTTCAATATTTCTGAAACAGTGCATTTTTGTTTGTCGCTGCGTACGAAAACATTAAAGCCGCACTGACGCGATAGAAAGGATTTGAAGGCATCGGTTTTTTAGAGCGCCACGACTTTTCACGCTGGTTATTTGCTTCGCGTGCTCTCCTGCCACTGGTTATATTTATTCTACCCTCGGATAAAAAAAATGAATTTCTTTTGCTCCCTCTCCCTTTGTGAGAAAAAGCTCGAAATTTCGTGCGATCTCATCCTCATCAATCGACAACCACGATATTTCATTTTCCGCGCACGCAAAAATTAATTTATATCGTTGATCCCAATGAAATACAGAAAGAGGGAATATAAATTACACTTTTTATTAGAACCAACATGTTGAAAATGATAAAAAAGAAGGAATATAATAATAAGCGATTCGAAATGCGTCATCCCTCTTATTACGACGAGAGGTACGAATGCCCAAACTTGACATGATTTCTTGGGATGTTTTGATGAGACGTCTTTGAATAGCCGCGCGCCGCAAAATTACAGATCGCGGTTGTTCGCTCACTGATTTGGAATTGTTTATATGATTGCGCGCTCGTATTGACATCGTCGCGGCGGGCTCACTTCGCAGAGCCCCGTGATTACCAATTATATGCGTTTATTCTGTCCCCGATTACCCTCTCGTGTCAGACCTCGGACAGGCCTTGTAACGATGATAATCGCCACGTGTGGGTATTGGAATCGTTTCGATCCTGACAGTTGTTTTAAAAATAAAAACAGAACGCGTCCCACATTTTTCCTAACATAAATCCAACTTAGAAATCTAACTAAAGATCAAAACGCATCAAACAGACAGCAGATATGATTATATACCACTCAAAGGAATATAGTGTTATCTGAAATCGTGGTCCTGGAACTTTCTCAGATTAAGTAATTAATATTGGAATATGGCAATATTTGAAATGAAAATGTCAAAATTGAAATTCGACTTGGAATTGAAAGTTAAATCAAAGAAAATTAATATTTAAGAATAAAAATAAAGTAAAAAAAATGTTGCAAAAGTTATCTTTTAAAATGAAATCTAAATTGTCTTGAATCTCATTTTTATCATTTTTCAAGTTTATATCTGCGATCTGAATTCTGCAATTCCAACGGTTTCGTTGATCCGATAAGAGGTGTACAATGAGATTAATTTTATCTAACAATATTATATTTGCACTCGAAAGACCAGCGGCTTTGGAGTTTACGATTTTTCTTTTCCCTCCGTGTTTTGTAAAACACACAGTTTCGAAATTTGGTTACCAGTTGAAGATTTCGCAATGACTTAATTACTAGCACAAGTTTGTTTATCAGATGTAGAGCGACTCGGTGGAAGTGATTAGATCGCGGGTTTCCTTGCTCGCTTGTGTATGCTTGCTCAGAGAGATAAACATCGGGCCAAGATACAGACCAGCTGGTAGATCTCTCGGGTTCAATCGTACGATAACTTTTATTATCGTTCGCAGACAAAATTGTATTGAGTTGAGTAAGTTCACGTTCGTACGCTTCGATTGGCTGCCGATTAGATCACAATCGCGCTTCCGTCTTATTAATTGCGTTGTTAGCCGCTGCTTTTTCCAGTGGCAAATCTGGTGCCAATGGCCAATTCATTCGTCCGCATTATTTATCTTTTTTTCATTCCTACCTCTGTCGTTTTTCTTTCCCTCGTCGCAAAGGCTTCTAATAAATTAATTAGGTAAATAAATGTGCGAGGTGGAGACGTGCGTTGGAATCGCACACAGAAAGACAGACTTGGAAATTGGCGCGCAAAGGCCTCCGAAGAGGGAATTAGTTTGAATGCAAAAGTTGACTTTGCGAAAACGCGGTTGCAGTTTTGTCGATGGCCTGATAAGCTAACATTTAATTGATTATCATGGCCGATGCGAGCGCAGGATTTATCGCTTATTAATCCGGCGAAATGCTGCGTCACTCGCGCGCACCCATTAGTTCTGAATTTTGATAGAAGGAAAAATTCCATCCGCCTTCACTTTTTGTTCCCCCTCTCTTTCTCTCTCTCTTTCTCCTCTATGTTATGCTTTTTTCGTGCCCTGATTTTACATCTTTTGATCGAGCTTGATAACAGTTCAATGATTCGAATAGGAGTTCAACTTGAACCATTCCTATCGGCTGTAATGGTATTTTGATACTGCAAAAAAAAGTGTTTGTTGATCTGAAAATCATAAGGTAGAAAAAAAAGAACTATCAGAGAAAGAGTGGCGATATCGCGGGGTCTGATTTATGCGCGCATTAGTGTATCTGCGGTATCGTGACCCGGGGTAATTATGTCCCTCACACCTTGCTACGTAAAACCAGGCGCATAGATGCACACGCCGGTTCGCAAAATGTTGCAAAATGATGTACTATTTTTCTTCGTTAACAGTGTGTGGACTGGTAATAATTCTTGTCTCCAGATTAATTCAATTTTGAATTTAATTCCCAGACCTTTGCAGCCAAGTTCTGAGAAAGTTTTGTAAGAAAATATGACTGAACAAAATTGTATTTATGACCAGAAAATATAATTGTTCCAGTTTTTAAGGTTGAGAAACTGTCGGTACAGTAAAATTAGCGTTTTTCAAATGATAATTTTATTAATTAATGACTAATTCTATAATATGTTGTTAATGTCTGTCTAATAAATAATAATTTTTATTTTTGTAAATTAGCAGGTTCAAATGTTTGTTTCTGGAAAGTCAGAAGTTGTTCAAAATTGAACCATGTATTTTTTTGAAAATATTTCACAAATTCGAATTCGATTGATTTAATTTCCAACTATCCACTTATTATAGTATTGTAAATGTGCATGCTAGACGTTCTATAGACGTGTTCTACAAAAAGATATATAATAATTTTTAGAAATAGAATTTAATTTTAAAAGTTACAAAAACATCTTGACTATATTTTGCGAAATTATACCACCACCAAACATAAATTTTACAAAACAAGTAGGTTAAAGGGAATATTTTAATAGGAATTATGGATTGAAATGAAGGACAAGAGAAAATGTTGCAGACACTTGAATTTAGCTGACGATGAAATTGCGAAACGCTTAATTAGGTAGATGGCGCTTTTCTGACGGTGAGATTTTTCTGTTTCATTTTGTTTTTCATTGGAAAAGTGAGGTTGCGGTGTTTCACTAATATACGAACAATGCGTGGAGAAGGCGGCACGAAGACTCGATCTTCATGGCGTGTCGTCATTGTGCGCGGCACGTCATTTGTTACGACAATGGTGAATCTGACAATGCGGAGGAAGCGGGCGAAAGCGAAAGGAGCTAGTAGCCCGATAGCGCTGCTTATCTCCATTTGCCTTTTTTTTCATGAGCGCATGCGATTCGCACACACAAATAGCTAACAGAATGCAGGCTCACTGAGATGAACCTAAACAATCGCCTATAAGGCCAGAATTTTATGAAACGTCAACAAATTTCTTTCGAGCATGAATATGTGCAAAAATGTAAAAAAACTGATAACAATCTATTTGAAGCCGAATTTTTAGATGAAATTGTTGAATGATACACAGAACGGAACGTTGGAACTTGATTTTTCATTTTTGGTTTCAATCTAATTAGACGGTCAACTTTTTCTCACGGTTGTAAAAACTTTTTTTCGCCTTTTTAACTTGTTTCGAACCAATGTTTAAGCAATTTAGAAACTTATCCGCAGATTACAAAGACGAACTCGGTTAAACAAAACATAGCAATCATGACAAATCTCGTATGTATATCGAGAATCGAGGGGTGGAACGAAGCATAAGAAGGCGAGGAAGAAGAAGAACGTGCTGGAAGAGAAGAAGCGGAGGGGGAGGGGCAGCGAGATCGGTGCACTTTCGTGACTGCACCGGTTGAGTTTTCGGTCGTTGACCCGGTTCCGTGGACTTCTGGTTCGAGCGATCTTTCGTCCTTCGTTCGCGCCTTATTATTTGCATCCTGTTTTTAGCGCACCCCAGGATGAACGACCAGCTCGCTTCGAACCTGACCACCGCGCTCTTTCACCAATTGTCCACATGGTTTCGTTTATTATTTAACCAATTATCCCCCTACTTTTCATCTTCATCCTTTAGTTCTTCAACATTAGTTTTGTTCAACTTCACCGACGAACAAAATCGCTACTTTGTACTAGAAAATAAAAATTCGGTTTTATAGTTGTTTCACAAAACAAAATGATCAGTTGACGCATAACTTCTGTAGGATTTTTCTTATTTATTTTCTTGATAACATCTCAGCTTTAGAATTCACGGATAAATTAACTTTTGCAATTCGTTTGAATTGATCCAAAGAAATATAGTTACTTGCACACTGACTTTGATGATATATCATATTAGTCTCAATATTAAATCAGTAAGAAATTTGAACAAGTTTTAAAAACATTCGAATCAAGTTATTAATATACTAACTTTTAATTTTAAATTTAACTTTAAAGAATATTAATAGTTACTTCTAGGTTTCTAGTTGTACTAACAATAAAAAATAATCTCATTATAAAACGTTTAAAAATGACAAAATGAGATTGAATAATTCAAAATCGGTATAAAAATAGTTGAAATAAAGGTTGACATTTTTCTATTGACTATCTTCAACTTTTTTTCAACTTTGAGTTCTTCTGTTTCTAAAGAAGAAAAATATTGTCATTTTATTCAACCTCATTCAACTTTCAACCTGGAATTGCAAAATTTGTTCCACTGGATAAAAATTGAATATTGGCATCTGAACGCATCCGAATCGAGAAACTGATGACTTTTTTTATGCAAGTTATCAAGCTCTCGTTTCCGGAAATCTCAATTTCATTTCATCCATGCAAAAGTCGCCGGCGCACCTCGGGCGCTTGTTCCGGCATGAAAAACGCGCAGACACCGCCGAACGTTTTATCGCTCTATCTATATTTCGTTCGCGACGTATCAAAACGAAGAATGAGTGCTGAGCACTTTTCCAATGCGCGTACAAACGTATCTCCATCTAATAACCGCAGACCGCGTTGTTTTTACTCACACGAGGCTCAAAGATATTAGATACTAATGTAACCTGTTATTATGGCATTGTTTCCAAACTCTTATAGCCATCTCAAACTTGTTCGAGCCTTTTTTTATTCTTTTCCTTTCCACGCATGCTTTTCTTAATCGAGAAGTTAAAGATGATTTAAATTTAACAACAACAATGTTCATCTCCCAGCGTTTCTCTGTTCTCGGTTCAATTTTTACGGCCAGAGGTTTACATCTCGCAGAGTTTATGAACCGCCAAATAGGAGAGAGGTAAATTTGTCGTGAAAACAACATTTTTCGAAAAGTGCATCGCATTATTGGTTCCGTCGACGGTGCAAAATGAAACAAACCAACCATCGTTTGCGGACAAACAATTTTGATATTTCTAGTGAATTATTCGCCCGGCCGGAAAATCTAAATCCGATATAGCAACTAAAACATGAAAACCCTTTTGGCCAAAAAAGTTCTCTCACCATCAGGGACTCAATTCGCAGAGCCCTCGAGAGTATCCGGACGGCGGAGATTTTTCAAATGATCCCATCCAAAATGATACATACAAAGGAATTATAAAAAACGGTAATAAACAGTACAAAAATGTATAAAGAAAAGTATATCCATAAAATATGTTTGAGCAAAAAAATATATTTGATTTTTTTTTTCTAGTATACCATAACTCGGAAAGTTGATCCGATCTTTTAGATTCGAACTCACAGGCCGGGGGTATGGAGGAGAAAAGCAGGGGTGCGGATATTTTTTGGAGCCAACGGCCGTGAAACCTCTTGAAAGTGCACAAAAGGTCGCAGGGTTGCCAAATTATGGTGTCCCGCTCAGCTTGCGGGCAGAGCGTCGAAGGGCGAGGGCGCACAACGGCTTTTCCAAGCGATTCTCTCTCACACCGAGGGATTCGATCTGGTCCTGCTTCTCGTTGGATGTTTGAGCGTGCGTTAACGTGCGTCGCCTAGATGGCAGAAACGGATGGAGAAGGCGGATTCGAGGTTGCACGTGGTGTGCATCGATAAATCTTTCCCACTGACTGACGTTTTTCAATACTTCCTCTCTGTCGCCCACTGCGCTGCCGGTGTTTAACAAAACTACAACAATCAGAGAAGCAAAAAACGGGGACACAAATTCTCAAGAGCAAAATTAACGGATAAAATATACAGATGAAACGAGATTTATTTTTATGAGACATTTAACATCCCGAGATGAACTATAAAGACGTTTTAATTAAGACATTACTTTGTCCAACGGTCTTAGGAGTTTAATTGTAATTTAATGGCACCCTTCAGCTGGCCAAACTGGACAGCTATGAGTGCCATCAAATAGTCCACTCAAAGTCCGAGCTACTGGTTCAGAACCTCCGTCACAATGGTGCTGCAAAAATTTTATTGCTTTGTATTTTTGATCTGCAATGTTCAAAAGTGATGATAAATCGATCAGACGAATTTTTTACATGTGGATGTGCAGGCAGTTGGTCACTTTCTACCCGTGTGACTAATTACATTCCGCAACGCTTTCTGTTCGAAAGTACAAATTTCGAACACGTTTCCCATTTTCGGCAGGCCGAAAATCGATGCGCCGCAAAATGCGCACGCTTTTGGGGCGCATCAATGCCTTGCTCGCGCGGCATCCGTAAGACCAAGGTATTCCCGGCGTCGAACCGGCGGGGCTCCCGCGGGAATCCTATTTCGAGACGGTGAATGCCACGATTCGACACCGAGAGACCACGGATCCCCTCGAACATCGACGAGCCGCTCGTTACGCCTCACGTACACCGAAAAATATATCGCACTTTTGGATTCCCCATTTCCGTCACATTACCACAATTTTGGCAGTGGGGATGATACCCCCACTCTTTTACCCTCGCATAACCGGAATGTCGATAATTCCGTATCAGATTTCAAATCCAATCTCATCTTTTTTAAAGAAAAAAACAAAAGTTTGCAGATCTATTTTTTGTCGAAAGTTTATAAAATTCATTCAAGATTTTGTAAACCAAAAGATGAACAAAACATCGAATTGGTGCACGGAGAAAAAAAGTGTAATAATTGTTATCACAATTTGTATCATTTTTACTAAACTGTTTTATTAGTGAGGGACAGAAATTATTTTGAAAAAAAAATTATCGAACTTTTTGGTACAAATTAAACATTTATTTTATAATAATGACCAAACTTTTAATATCAATTATTCAATTTTATCGTATTTTTAACTGAAGAGTTCAAAAAATTTGATCGAAAATGGATTCTGTCCTCCAATTATGAAACTGTTTGGTGAAAATTATACAAATTATGATAAAAATTATGATACCTTTTTTCTCCGTGTGAGAATTGTATTTAGAGTCCAGTGGAAAAGTATATATGAGTATGGTATCAATTCGTTAATTGCATCAGTTTGTTATTAAATGATAAAAGTAAAAATAGTTCGTCACTAAAATTACTAACAATTCAAAAATTGGCAATTAAAAACTGTGATTGGTTATAATGTTGAAAAAAATCTAATCAAACAGTTAGAATATCGATGCAAGGAAAAAAGATCAAAAAGGAGAATCAAATTGAAGAGTACAAAAAAATTGATGTGAAAAAGTCGAGAATTAAGTAATCTTTGTTAGACACAAGGTTGTAGAGAAACAAGGTTGGATCGGAGATAGAAAAAAAATTACAAAGAAGATTAGAACGGGACAATATAAAATGTAACAAATAAAATTTGAAAAAATGGAAAAAGGAGGAACGTTTCTAAAAAAGTATGGCAATATAAGAGGATTAATTAATTTTGGAGAGGTTCGTTTCGTCATCCATTAGGAGAGTAATTTTAAAAGGAAGGCGCGATTAAAATAAAACGCGTGTTGCTTTCTCTTCGCGGCAACTTGTCGAATAATAATTATAAAAAGATCAAAATCATCGCAATTACCGCGCGAAACGAAATAGCGCCGAGTCCCGTGAGAATCGGCGAACAGTGTGCTGGTGTCGCGCCATACACGTACGTGCACGCAGTCTACCTGCGGCTCTGCCGATACAGGTTGCAGCGAACAGCCGCAATTCAGTTGCGCGCGACCTGAACTGGTCCGAGGAAGCGGTTTGCCTCTCGCAACTCAAATTCATCCTCCAGTCAAAGAGAGCCACATTCGAATTCTCAATTCACGCTTTTTCATGTCCTCAAATTCGGCCCACCTATTCAAGTTCTGTCACAATTATTAACATTTCAATACAAGTCCATTATGTGCCATCAAATTATTTATATATCAAAATAGACTATTTATATCCCTCACGGACGAAGATATATTTTGAAAATTTAAAATAAAAAATTTTTTTTCTATATATATTTCTGACAACATGCATGGGTATTGTTTATTATATATATATTTTATAGATTTCGCAATATAAAATTCAATAATAAAAAACAAAATATATTTTTTCTACAAAAAATTTATAAAAAGCGGGCAATATGGGTAATATTTATTTATATATTTGTAGTGACTATTCTCGTCTGTATATCATTTCAAATATGACTTCAGTTAGCCATTTTTTCTGACAGATCTCACTTTTTAGAATTTTAAAAACAATTGATATTCAGAAAAGTATTAAATTTTGAAATTGCAATAAAAAGTTGAAACTTGACTGATAAAAAATCTCCACTTGTTGAATAAAAATTTGAGTTTATTAGTTTGTTATTTCATATTTAAAAAAGTGCATTGCAAAAATAAAGTTTTACCTTGTTTGAAAAATATTTCCACTTGTTGAGTGGAAATCCGAATTTATTATTATTTTTTTTTTCGTTACAAGTTTGTTTATTTTCTTTTCGGTTTTCTATTTCTTTAAATTTTATTATTACAAGACGGTAAATTGAAAACTGGAGGTTTTGAAGGGATCGTGTCATCGTTTGTTCATTTCTTTTACCTGGCGGGTGCTTTAGCCTCGTCCAGTTCAAGACTCGACAAAACTTCCTTTCGTCTATACGGTAGCTTTGTTCGAGTCTCGACAAAAATCTCCCACATATTCGGGCTTTTTACATTTCCACCTTGCCATTTTACAAGGAAATCCCCATTGTGCCGCCACGTCTGACTCCAATAGGTGGATCGATTTTGCTACAATCGATTATTTTTTCGGTCAAATCGGGTTTAGGTGTTTCTGAAACTCGAGTCTTTATGCTCTACAAAAGAGGGAACTTTTGCTTCCAAAGTGGTATTCGTTGAATCAGAAATTTTTCAAATTGCAACACAAAAGTTTGAAATATTTGAACAAAATTATCTAAAAAGTTATACAATTTTTTTTAATAAATTTGAATTTATGATTTGTTAATTGATTTTTTTATTTTTTGTGAGTCGTAATAAACGAAATGTTGGGTATTTAGGAGTTCTTTATCGTGGCTGGATGTAAAACATTTCGATCGTCGAGGACAGAAAAAACGTCATCGACAGGCACGCTAATGGTAAGCCCGGAGAGTTAACGAAGGACACGAAAAACGCGAAATTATGAAAGGCCGGGTGTGCACAGGTGTGCGCGTCAGGTGCGCTCGCGTGTGCCGCATAGATTGCGGGCTTTCACGGATGGCCATGCCAATTTAAGGTACGCCATTCTGTCGACCAAATTACGTATTATAATGATTTCACAAACGCCGGAGACCAAGGCGCTCGTTCCATGTCCTAGATTGTCGTTCATCTTTATGCTCGCCTCGGCGAATCCGAATTTATTATCGCACAATTGTTACTCAGAATCTTTGTCTCCCCCATCGGTTGCTTCACCATTAGTGTAAAAGAATTTTGTTAAACATGTGTTTCTTCGCCCCATCAGTTGCCTCATAATTTAAACCTCAAATACGAAACAAATATTTTTTTTTACTTTTCCAATATAAAAAAACCCCCTCCCACTAAAAAAAGTTTTAGCCTAACTGCTTAATTTTCATTAAAGAAATATTTCAAAATAAAATTGATAATATAAAAATAATATAAAATATACAATATACAATAATAAAAAAAATTAAACCAAAGTTTTATATCATTTCCCACACTGACAAAAATATATGTCAAAATGTATGCAAAACATGATCAATATATTTTATATAAATATATTATATAAAAAATTATATTCAATTCATTTAAAAATCTTGCTGATTTATATTTAAAATATAAACGGTTTATATAAGGAATATATAAGTTTATATTTTATTTATTCATTAATATATATATTTAATTGACTATTTATATATAAACAAATGAAACTAATAATATTGGTTTATAATAATATATTACATATATTACATAATAATACATATTTACTAATATATAATTTAAATATAATTAAAAATATCTTTTTTGCATAACATTTGACAAGTTAAAAAAATAAGTCAAAAAACAATACCGTTGAAATTTGTACGTCCCACTTAGAGAGGGGAGGGGGAAGTTTCTTCGTGCGACGACGCGATTTCGCAGCCCTTCTCTCGGAATCATAAATCTTAACACCCTAGTAGCATCACGAAATGATATACAAAAAAAAGCCAGTCTGATTTATCGACTGGTGACTCGCGTACAAACGACTGCCATTATATTAATTTTTAATTCGGCGCAACTCGCCCTCGGTGGAGTGCATCTCACAAATTGCGGGAGAACTCTCTTAGCTCGGCCAAATGCAGTCGTCTATTGAGTTACACCGCAGCGGCACTCCTTCTGCAAAATTGTCCCGACGCGAAATTGGGTCATAAATTCGTCGCGATCGAATCTGTTAATGTCGCCAGATTCGTGCTTCGAATTCTAAAACTTTCAGTCGTTATTTGAATTGCAAAAAAAAAAAAAAAAAAAACAAGAAAAACAGAAAAAAACATTGGTATTATGTAAACAGGAAAGACACGTTCAGAGTAACAACGTGACGATTTTGCACAGTGACACCTGGTGGCCTGAACAGGCGATGAGAGAATTTGAAATTAAGTAACTGAAATTGAAATGAAATTGAAAGAAGTCGGATAGTTGAGGGATACTTGAGGGATGAGGGGAGCTGTGTGTGCCGGCCATTGGCGATTTAAGTTGCGAACTTGGCTCATTACGAATACATATTGTATCATTGGGATTATCGTATATGCGGCGCACGACCCAAATCGATCCTACTTTGAGCAACTAGTTATCCTCGTTGGGTCACGTAGCTTTCAGAGTACACACAAACGTTGCCGAGAGCGCACACACGCACAAGTATGTGCGTCACCTATCACACACGTACAATATATACCGCAGTGTCGCAGACTCCGACTAGTTCCCGGTGCCACTTGCCAGACGATGCCGCTTAGAACTCCCGTTCTATACTCGGCAACCTTGAATAACACTCTATATACACCCATTTGCGATCATCTTTTCCAAATGTTTTTACATTTTCTACGTCAAACTTCCACATTTCTCATTTTAAACATTTTTTTTTAATTCTCATTTCTGACCTCTGAAAAATTTGTTCAATTCGAAATTATTTTTCAAAAATTGAAACTTATAAGAAAAAATCATGATTTCCAATTATATATTTTTACTGAATTAAATCTGAATACAGAAAGAAAACTGAATAAAAGCTTCAGATTTTAAAAAGATTCAGACAAAAGATTTATTATTTATCTACTTGAGAATTTCGAAGAAGTATTAATAAAAATAAAATCTTTTAAAGTACTGATTTGAAACAAGGGGAAATACTTGAACTGTTATAATATGCATAAAATTTTTTTTAAATATAAACTTTTAAGAAAAAAGAAACATGATTCTTAATTATGCATTTTGATGAATAACATTTGAATACAGAATGAAAACTGAAAATATAATTTTGTTTCTGACACTTTGTAATTATTCATCTGTTAACTCGAGCTTTTGTTTTTGTTGAATGATTTTTCTAAAATTTTCAGTTTGAATTATTACCAATAAATAATTTCACTGAATGATGGATAAAATTTCAAAGAATTCAAATTGATTTTGTTTTATTATGATTGTTATTTTGAGTGATGAAAAAGAAAAAAATGCGACTGTCGAATTCAAATTGTGAGACATTTAGTGCAGTTCTGCAAGATCATAATGACAGCGGGTTCTAATCATTAAAAAAAGTTAATAGCGACACATTAATCCGAGCACAAATGTGTTAATGGAAAAATAGGAAACGAGACACGTGCTCTGGTGTGTCTGTCGTGCAAGCAGCGGGTTTTCATTTAATGATGAAGTGACTCGCTCGCACAATGACTGTTTTGTTAGACGTTAAATAAATACGTAACGCGACTCGCAAGTTTCCACCGAGTTTGCATACTAAAGCGGCAGGGTCTCTCACGAGAACTAGTCAACATGGAAGAGCTGGCCCAAATTGGGGTCAAAAACATTTCTTTCGTTTTCCTGCTTCTCTTTTACATATGTTATCAGTTTTCATTTTCCATACCACCTTTACACAACACAAATCAACTACTATCATTTAAAAATCTTTTTTCATACTTTTATCATTCATTTATAAAAATTACCATCTTTTCAAATGAAAATTATTATCCATCATAAATTATTTTTAATTCAGATATGAATCTAAAATGATAAGAAACCATTGCGATTGATTATTGAAATGAAACAAAATTATATCTTTTTATATACTCAAAATGTTTATCAGATAAATATGAAAAATAATGGTTTTGATATTAAAAAATAAAATTGAAAGCTTATCGAGTGAAAAGTCTATTTGCATTGTTATTTAGTGAGATTCTAAAACAAAAAATACAAACAAATTTACGTTTTTGAATAAAAGTAAGAATGAATTTTAAACAAGTTATAAAAGTTTGGAGGAAAACTCTTTGAGTAAACTGGGAAATGATTCGATGTTTCATAAAAGATTGGCTTCGGAAACTTTGGTAGTTAAATATGTGATCGACATTGTTCCAATATTGAGCCTCCCGAGTGTACAATGGTGTTCAATATTTCATCAGTGTGGAAATAATATTATTCGAAATCCAGTTACCGAAGCAACGTCGCTCCAACTTAACAACGTTTACCTAGCAACAAGTACCACTCGCAACACAATTAACCTCTGCGAAATAAAAAATGCATCCAAAGTGTCATCCGCTGCAAATGCGACCCAGCTTACTAAAATCATAAAGAGGGGATTTTGTTCCTCCACGTAAAGAGACGGAGTGTATGTTTTTGTCTGTCTCGCGTTGGCCAATTGTGCTAACGACGAATCAGCCGCGCGATTCTTTGACAGCGGCGATCTTCTTTGTCTCCGCGCTCGAGTGCGCCAAGCTCGTTTGGCTAATCCGAACTCGGCACGCATTATTTTCTTATCTTCCGTGCAAAAGATCTCGCCCGATTCGCATGACATTGTTCTCCCGATTCGCGTAAAAGTGAAAGCGTATTTTCAATACGATTTTAATTGCCCGGCCGCGTCCAAACCCACTTTGATTTATTATTCGCTTTGTGCACAAGGGGTCAGTTTACATTTTCCGGCGACATTGTTTGACTCACTCAGTCAAAGGGTCGACGCCGCATTTCGGTTACCACGTGCTCTCTACAGGGATCTGTACTACTGCCAATTGTCGTGGCTTCATTCAAAAGGTTTCTGTCAGACAAAAAATTCTATACTTGCACAGAGAACCAATTTTTGCAATTTTACAATATTGCAAAAAATACTGACATCTGTGGCCGCGATCTCCAATTCACTACCACCAGTCAATTATTTTTCTTCATTCTCAATTTCTTGAATTTCAAAATTCTTGTAATTTACAATATTTTAGAAATATTTTTCATCCCATTGCAACTTCAATAGTTCCAATTTTCTGTTATTTTGTAGACAGTCCTTGCAAAATTATTTGAGAACATTTCTTCGAGGTTGAATTGTTAGAATTTACAAAAGAAAATTAAAAAAAGTAATATCTCCCATATCCTCGCTGTTGGATCCAAATTGAACGTTGGGTGAAAATGGTTTGGGAGAGACCTGAGTGAAAATGTAAAATACAAATTGGAAACAGTTATTACAAAGACTAGGTGAAAACAAAATAAATCATTAATTAATCAGGGAGATGAACGAACGAAAGCCGCATAATTATACTGCCAAACATTCATCACTGTGATAGAATTCCCTTTACCATTGAGGGTTTCGCCGAGCTATCAGAGCCAATTGAAATGTTTGATCGGATGTCTTATTTTACGACAGTTCAATAAATGTAATTCGCGTCCAATAAAGCTCGGTCGCCTAATTCGTCATGATTAATGATCTTTGGTTCGTCCAATTAGATTTGCTCCGAATCGTTTTTATTATTTTTAATAATAACTGTTTCACTGAATAAAAAAGTAATGTTCAACTGAAGTATTTTCTAATTTGATAAATCCGTCGAAAGTAGAGTTGGAAAATGTATATTTCAGATTCTTTTTTGTTTGATAAATATGAGCGATCGGCGCTGATATATTGGCCTGATCGCTGTTATTTGCCTGTTATTAAAAGCGCAAATATTTAAACACCATATTCTCTCTCTCACTGAGCGGCGTTGAACTCCGGCTCGGTTTTAATAGCTCGCTAATGACTCGTCTTAATGAGAGAAGCCTTGCATTTTTGCGCAATCGGGGCCGAGCAACGAGCCGGCGAGATTTGTCAAAACGAATGGCACCGTTAAGCAAATTCTTTACATTATACGCGCTTTTTGCGCTCGCTGCAAACATTTTTATTTCAGTTCAATATACAGTTTTTTTCGTTCGTCAAACAGCGCAAATTGAATTTCAATCTTTGCAGTTCCGTTAATTCCGAATCGGAAAAATAAATTGCAAATTGTCTATCATTACTTATAGAAACAGCTGTTCCGGAAACGACGAGACGTTTGCGATTATAAATCGCGCGATTAAACCCCTTTATTTAACGATTTAATTGCAATGAGAAAAAAAAGCAATTGAAATATCTTCTTTTCGACATATAAATACGTGAATATATAAAAAAGAACCAAAAACAAGTAAGAATGAAAAAAAGAAGTAAATAAAGGGTAGGAAAATGTTTTTGGTGAAAGAAAACCAAACATGACATCTAAATTCTTGGAGCGGACGCGAATTGAATTCAAACATTTGATTTGATTTATTGGGCGGACCGAACGTTTCCTCCTTTTGAGGCTCGCAATGTTTTTACTTTATGCGTTGACTCGGACGTTTCATATAAATCAAAATAAGCCTGTGAATTGGGCAAAAAACATCATAAAAAAATTATAAATGTATTTGTTAAAAAAAAGAGAAAAAAAAACAATTTATGCGAGACAAAGTTTTGGCTACGTTGTGCAATTCCATAATGGTCCGCATCGGCCAATGTAGGTCCTGAAGAAGTCGCACGAGCGAGCCACGAGTTCACGACATACTTGGGCGCGCCGGAAGGCCCGAAATAACAGCCAATCGGCGGCCTCGAAAACGCGCCTCGGACACATAGTAAGGTACCTTATGTTACCAATACGACGTACAGTATCTTTCAATTGATTAACATTCCTCGACTAACAAATTTCTAGTTTTGCATTTCAGATTTGTTCATTTTCTAAGAAAAGTATTTGTGGGTTCAAATCAGGGTGAAAGTTTGATTGAAAAAAAAAATATATATATATTTATAAAAGAAAGGAGAAATATTGCGCCTACTGGCGTTCACTTGGCTAGTCGTTCGCTCGCTGACAAGAGAATGCGGATCAGATTTTCGCGCGTTATTCATTAATTATTTATGACCGCTGAATTTTGTAATCTTCTGTTCTGAACACAACAACGCCACTGGCTTGGGTTACCAAAAGTATCACGTGACTCGTTAAGTCGGCTTTTGGGACAGCGATATCGTCTGACGTTTTAAGAAGATATCAGTTTTGAGATTTCAGTAATTATAAGCGAACCGGAGAAGATTATTCAAAATCGATTACCATTTTGCTAACGAACGGACGCGTCTTTCCGAAAAATGACGCGTAAAATTGTGAAATTCAGCGAAGGAGGTGAACGCCGCAGAGAATGTATCACTGTACAGAACAAATTAAAAGGGATATAAACTTTTCGCCAAGGAAACCCAATCTTCAAAGTGGTGTGCATTATACGAGATGACCGTAAACCACTCTTTTAAATACATACGGTCCATTTAAATACAAGCCACAATTTCGAGAGGGTGAACAAAATGTCAAAAAAAAAAAAAAAAAAAGAAAATGTCTTTGAGATGAAAAAAAGGGGGGAGGAAAAAAAGGAAAAGGGAAAAAGACAAAGGGATGACACTTTTGAACGCTCTGTGTCTGCAGTTGGAAAGTCGCTTGGGAAATTGAAAAGCGAGGTGCGGTTTTTTTTTGTCGCGTGTCTGACGCGTGATCCATAGAATCGATTTGGAATAAGATAAGGTTTTTCCAAGTTAGAGTGGTTGATAGTCGCGGATCGTGTTTCATGGTCAAACTGGGGACGTGAGTTTCAGTTTCGTTTCGGGCGGGCTCTCGATCGACCCGTGAGTCTAGACGCAGCCAGGTGGGTAGAGTGGGTTGTATGCGCAACTACCAGCAGCAGCGAGGATGCTTTGTCGTGAGCCCGTCGACCGTGATCCTCATTAATTATCCAACTATTTCAATCGAAATACATTATTATCGAGCTTTTGGTCTCGCAGATTACGCGGACAGATGGACAATGTGATGAGGTGCACTTGCACTTAACTCCAGTACCTATATAATAACACGTTTTTGCCAATAAATGACTCCACAAATTTCCACGACATCGTGAATAATTACGTTTCATGTATTAAACTGCTTTAACTTTAGTTATTCATTCAATTAATCAGGTTCTTTCTTTTTGTTTCAGGTAAGTTCCCAGATCTAAACGATGAAAACTGACCAGCAAACGGCAAGTTTGTAGTTGAAATTTTTGAGGTAACGGAATACCAAAATTCTTGCAAAAACCAGATCCACAGTAACAAATTGAACAAGTTTTTATTCAAAATGGCTTTCCATGATACAGCAGTGTTAACTTGAAAATTGTACAACATTTTCTTTTGCAACTGTCTAACCACATATGGTATCAGAGAGAATATTTTTTAGCAGAATATCCCATAGGGACAAAAAATATATTTTCATATAAATATAGTGTATTTGTTTCATAAAAATATTTTTTATTTTATTTATATAATTTTTAACGCTTTATAAATAATTTATACTATGATTAATATGTAGAATATATACAGGTATATTCTTCGTAAGGGACATCAATATGACGTCAAATTAACTAACACACTTTTTTTTAAATGGTCAGTCGAGGGGGATTCGAACTCTGAACCTCCTAAATACACGCTGAAAACGGTACCATCACACTAAATTCGCCCCGAGTGGAAACTGAACCAAAATGGAAATTGAGAAGAAATGCTTGATTTAATTCAATAACCAGAATTGTTGACAGACCAATTAGATGCAGCTGAAGTGTTTGACCAGTCCTCTATATTAAACACACGTAATTCTCGTGTCGTAGTTAAATCAATAATTAACCATTTTCCGTTTGGCCGGAGCGCAGACTGTATGTAGATGTAGATAAATTCATACGATCATCTACAACTAATATACATTTCTCACGATCTCTGATATGTCATTATTACTCTTGTTGAAGCAATGCCCCGACACACAGGCCGTCAAAAGCAATTACAATATGTTGGTGTTTATGTTGTACGCCTGAACTTCGAATTACCCTGCTATAACTGTTCTGTTTTATTTGAATTTCCCAAACCGCGTTGTCGATCGATGGAATATATACACATCCTGGATGACGCACTCCATATCAAACAATAACAAAAGAGAGCTCAGACAAAACTTTCCGCCAACTTTCATCTCTCATTCTCTCTCCTTGTCTTGTGACTTGTGAAAAGATGATTCCAACTTTCGATATATATCCTCAGTCATTTGCTTCTCTTAACTTGAACCTAATAAAAATAAAATGCAACTATCAAAAATGTATTTCTGGTTACTATTTTATAGAAAAAAAAGCTGATAGACTAGAAGATCAAACCAAATGACACTCAGAGAAAAATTTATTTGAATCTAATAAATTCATTTGGATATGAATCTCATAAATGTTGATTGGGTTATTATTATCTCAATAAAAAGTTTCTTTAATTTGACTAAAATTCATTTTAATAAAAAAAATATTTTTTCCCACTGATGTTTTCTCAGTATATAATAAAAGAGAAAAACAGAACTTTGATGTATAAGTAAGTTCTTTTTTTCTGAAGAGGAATAAAAAAAAAATGTTCTTTATTTAATCTGATATGATTCCGTGAGACAAAAATGTTTTGATATAAAAGGGGCATTAGTTATCGCGTAAATGTATTGGATATATGTGTCACGCTCATACGATACCCCCGGCTTCGTCGACAAGAGTGCAAAGCAATGGTTATTATGAAATTCCGTCACGTGAAATGCGTTGATTAGTTTTCATTGTTGTGTTCAAACGTAACATGCGTGTAACTAATGAATGGTCGATGATATAGGTGAGAACCGACACCGTCGCTGTGATCATAATAATCATTTTCATAATACAAAATCATTTCATCTATTGGAACGTTGGATTTACAAAACTAATTGCACATTTTCATATGAGAAGCTTGTAATTTGAACATTAAACATGTCTAAAGTTTTCCATTTTGGACAATCGCTGGAACGCGAAAATAGACAATAAATGATTGAAAAACCAGACATAAAGGTATTCTGCGTCAAGGACAGTCGAAGCTCGTTAGACAATGCGTTTCAAAGATCAATTTTCATTGTTTTGATTATTGATAAAAGAATGACGAAGTCTTTTTTGATAACATTTAAATAAATTAAAAAATATCTTACTCCACAAATACATGAGCTAATAATTTTGATATTATTTTAAATTATGTATTTTCAAAAAAGTAATTTTTTATCAAATAGAATCTACAAATCGAATTTAAAGTGGTATATTTTTATTTTCAGCATTAGCTCGTGATCACTATGTTACTTCAAATTAAAATCTGTAATTACGTTGAAAATAGTCATGACACTTTATTTACAAAAATTATTTTCGATTCTATATAATTATTTTAAAACTTGAATAATCAAAACATTTGAATTCACGTTTGTGAAGTGAAAATTTGTTGAACATTTCAACTTATGTAAAGCATGAATTTGAACAGATCACAGAGCCTGTTGTGGCTGCATGAGAATTGCAATTACCAATCGGTCAATTTTTAGAGAAATTTTGTAATAAACGATGATCGTTGGATTACACCTGGTCAGCTTCATTACCGAAGCGAATATTTTTTCAATTAGATGAACCCGATGCATCAACCGCGCATTCGCGTAATCGATATGACAGGAATGTTTGTGGAAATTACTCTCCCTCAGTGTATGAACAATGCGCCAAGGGGCGAGCAAGCGAAACGCATAGAGACCGTGCGACAAGGACCACCAGAGCGTTTCTATTAACTCCAAAACAGACATCTTAAGGATGATAGACCTACGCACGCGGCGAGGATCTATCAGCCGAAACCTCAACTTTAAGCCGGCCCAATCTCTTGCGCGTGACACGTGAACAAACTTTGTGTTTGTACACTACAATTGATTTTCTTCCTCCGACAGAATGAAGATGTTGATTGTGCGAATGACAAGTTCAGTTTTCGGTTGTCTGATCAAAGCGGACACAAATTACTCGAGATTATTTTTCTCAATCACTGCCATATGTAAACTTAAATCACTCCTCGTACCAAGTTACTACAAGCAGAACAAAATTCTATCAAAATTTACTGAACTGTACAGTATTTATGAATTATAATTTTTGATAGAACTTTGTTTCTTAGAGTATGAATGAAGATTGAATGCAACATTGTTATTTCTTAAATTAGAGTTATAGTGTTTATCGTATTTCTGTTGGGCTCCTGAAACCGTGACAATATACGGGGTTTACGTAACAGTTACCAAACTGACCGTGTTCAAATATTATGCGGCACGTTGTGTAAATTGATGTGCCCGCGATGCAACACTTACTTGCATTAGATCGGTCGAATTATGTAACGACACGCGAGACGACCGAGCGCAGCTATCTGTGTCGGTCGACACCAACATTTTATCATCGTTTTGTAATGCTTTTACATCACCTCAAGACCTTTTTTTTTCGACCGTGAATAGACGGCCGATGGACAGAAAAAAAATCGGCAGATATTATACAATGTAAAGTATTTTAAACCGAGACGTTTTTCTGAAACCGTTGGAAAACGTTGACAAACGTGTTTCGTAGCGGCCGAAAGGTGGGGTGAAAATAAAAAAGCGGCGAAAAGGTTTGGAAATAGTTGCGGAAGATGGTATCGTCGCACTTATAATCGCATAAATAATAGCCCCACGTAACGAGCACGCGATTACATGTTAGTTTTTCGCTAATTATGTATTACCGCAGGTTCGCGTATTAAAGCGAGAGCTCGCACGATTATCATAGTGGAGAATCGTTGGAGCGAGTCCGCGCTGGAAGGTTCGCGCATCGCCAAACGAGATAGTCGATTGCATTGCGCGTACGTTGTCCCAGCAGTAATCGCGGTATTCTGGCTTAAGGGAATCCGCCGATGTCCGCCGCGCTCGTGAGCCCGAGCGCGAAAAATCCATCTAACAGGTCGCTTTGCTCGGTGCAACATTCCCTCGCACGCACATGATCGCCTCTCTCTCTCTCTCTCCTCCCGCCCTTCATCTCTCTTCTTTTCTTTTTCTCTGTCTCTCGCTCGCTCTCACTCTTCTCCACCACGAGAATTCACTTAAACGTTGCTGCACGCTTTTCAACGTGCCTATCCTAACTCCCACCCACCAGCCGATACCGGTAATTATTCTCAAGTTCGATTTGTGATAATTAATGCTAATCAATACGAGGTTGCATCCATTTTCTCATGGCGATTTCTTTTTCCTTACATATATCACGAATGGAAAATGAGAGATTCCAGAGATTTATTTAATACAACTTGCCATGTAAAAGAAAATTCAAAAATAACGATTTTTCGAAAACTTTCTTCCAGACAAAAGGAACACGTTTTTTTCTTTCTGTTTTTGATGGATACCAATTTTACAATAAATTCCTGGATGTCAGATTTTTAACGAGTGAATGTTCATTATTTTAATTGAAATAATTTCTGGAAACAAATATCGTAAAGAAAGTCCTTCATGGGAGTGAGTTGAGGTTGGATGGTAAAAGTTAGTTTTTTAATTGACAATTTTTGTTGAGGATTCTAAGGCTGATGAAACAAATTGAGAGTTTATTGATTGCGCCGAGTAGTCTTAATTTCAGATTATTAACAATTTGCAATAGTCGGTGTAATAACATGTCGGGTTAAGTTGGCGTTTGAAGCGCGGAATGTGTAATAACCAGTGCGTCGTATAACGAAGATAGCGTGATGCAACGTAATGCTAATTGACCGTCGCATTACACGACGTAGCAGCGTCTGTCGTGGATGTGTGCTGTGGTGTGTGTGTAACACGGGGGTGCACTGGGAGTGGCCGTGTTTCCCTGACCGGCTAGTTCAGCTTGTCTCCTGGCCGTTCCTGGCAAACTCGGCCTGTTTGCGCGAGCGCAAATCGCCCGCCGAGCACGCCACCGGTATCTCACCACTTACCGCTAATGAGAAACAATCGCGCGATTGCAATCGACCTGTCATTTATAACTCTTTTCTCTTTTTATTTCATCGTTTGGTTTCTTCTAATCTGTTTAGTCTACGATTGCCAATATAGCTGTGAACAACAACTTTTACATTTTCTAAAAATGTTCAGTTGGTTACAAAAATCATATTTCAGTCCAATTCTAAAGTATGATGGAGATTCGAAATTTATTTCACTTACTTTAGATAGCTTTTAATTAAAAACGGTTAAATTGCATTTAAAGAGTTGAACTGAAAAAAAGCGTTCAATTTAAAATTTTCGGTTGATTAAATTGTCATTGATGACAGAGTATATATACCTAAAGTGAACCTATATTTTCAAATCAAATATAATTAATTATTTAATGAAATAAAAATTGTAGTGTTTTTTCTTTAGTTGATGATGCCAAAAGACATTTTAAAGACAAACAAAAATGTATATCAATATCAAAGTTATTAATTAATTATAGTTAATTATATATAATTAATATAAGTTATTAATTTTAGTTTTTAATTGATAAAATAATTCGAAATTTTCAATGAAGTAAGATAAAAAGTAAAGATTTTATTGAAAAATTGAATCACTGAAATAATCATAAGAATTATTATTAATAATTAGACAACTCTTTTTAAAGGAATCCAAATTTTATTAGGTTCTCATATAGAAATCGCATTTTTACGAAACTCAGCTGAAAGTACATTTAGTGACGCTATAATATACGACAAAGCAAATTTTGGTAATCACTTTTGTAGTGCAAAGGCTATAAATTTTTGTACGATGCTGTGATGCTGTTCTACGAGTGCTGCGTTGTTAGGCAGGTTCAATAAATGAACGCAAGTTCACCATTTCATTTTGATAAATGATGTTTTTCAATTGTTAAAAATTGGTATATGTATAATTTATAAACATTTGTCTGTATTATAAACTAAAAAGCTTTTTAAAGTTACTCTTTTTTATGGCTCAGATTATTTTGATTAAACATGCTGCAAAAAAATGACTATACATAAATAGATCTGAACGATTTGCTTATAATAAATATATAAATAATGCTTATTTCATTTAAAAACTCGTCTAAATATGTCACTATTTTTTTTGTCAATTTTTTAAATTGACAAATCCTTTTTATTATATCCATAAATTATACATAAACACTTTTTAATATAAGGTAGATATCGACAAGTATATATTTATAACTATAAAAGTTAGGTTCTGTTCATATTCAAAAATATTTTAAACATCTAACTTTTGTTTCAAACTAAATAATTTTCTCATTTAAACAAAAATAAAATAAAACTTTAATAATTCAATTAAGAGATTATTGAATACAGACGTCTGAGTTGATAACATTGGATAAAAATTTCCGATTTTGTTGGAATATTATCAAATTAATAATAGAAGAAACTATTATTGGTTTGAACTTGATTTAAGGTGGGACTGTCAGTACAGTAAAACTATAGCGTTCATCAAATAATAAATAATCATAATAATTTTAAAATTTGATGACTAAAATTCTATAATATATACTATTGTTTTTATAATTATTTTTAACAAATTTATAAGATGAATTATTTCTGGAAAGTTACAAAATTTATTCGAAATTAAACCATGTGTATTTTCGTCTATCAGAAACAATCAAGCAAAGTATGAAGATATCATTTTTTCCAATTTTTAAATCAAATTTACAAAACAGTTAACAAGTTACAAAAACATCCGACTATTTCGTGAAATTGCATGTCCCACCTAAACAAAACTAAGTTTTACAAATGAGTCTGTTGGTAACACTGAAAAGAAAAAATATATAGATTTGTTGAGAATGGAAAAATGATAACGAGGGAAAATATTTGTTGGTCGCTGGATAGTTTTGGGCGTTTTGAAATTTATTCGAAAATTAAGCGACAATCCGAGAGATAACGCAGAGAGCCCTGTTTGAAAATAGCGTAAATAATAAATCGGCAGATGCACTGTTGCGATGGCAACGCGGCGATCATGCTCACGACCGATGAATCGTGTTGGCCGAGCGAGGCTAACAGTTTTGCATTGCAAACAAACATTGCAAATGCACCTTGGCAAGTGAACGGCCAATTAGGCAAAGGGGGTAATTCTGTCAAACGGACGGCCCATAGTTTACGCGCGTATGAATCATTACAAAACGATCGATCGCCTTAACCGAGAGGAGTATTACCGCCCACTGGGCTTAGCCCTCACAGCCCCATAAATTATAAACACATCACTGTCGGTTTTGGAACTTGACCCCTTCTTTAGCACGAGACACCCAAAACATGCCGTTTTTGTCTCAATTTCACCAGATAATGAAATTAAATGTAAACATCATAATAACAAATGTAATTTTCAATTTGTACGTTGCATTTCATTTGTTTTAATATATTACATTGTCTCGGGGACACAATTACGTGAGTTGTTTTCGATTTGTTTTTATCTCCCTTTGAAACGTTTTTACGTGAGAATACAAATGTTACAATTTCATTAAGCGTCTCGTTGGCTATTGAGAATGAAAAAAAAAAACCTCGAATCAAAACCTTGCGAAAAGAATGCACCAAAAAAAGCCGGAAAAAAGAATTGCAAAATGGTGTAAAAGTAAAAACACGCTCGTTTTTTCATATTGTTTAACTTATTTTTCAAATTTTAACATTGTTATAGAAAAATACAACGCAGTGCGGTTGACGTCGAGCTGCCCGGCGGGCGTTTATTCCATTTTGTTTTGCAAAAATGTTCTCTTTTTCGGTTTTCGTTCTTATTTCTGTGTTGAGCAATTTTTTGTATACGCACGACAATCAAAAAGACGATAGTGTGTACGATTTATGGCGCCAGATGGTGCGGATGTTTAATCCATGCCACGTCCTGATGCCGATGTATGATTACCGCGATCGCTAATCCACCATTTGTCGATCCCGCGGAATACATTTATTGCTGCGCGGCTGTGCGATCATGTCAAAGTTACTCGTTTCGTGTTTGGATGAAAATGCTTCGTGTTACGCTCGTGTATAATCGATCATTGAATTTGCCTGATGTTCAACTAATTTCAAGTTTATGATAATCTGGTTTTTAGATTATTTCATTTGCAAGTAAAACCACCATTCTCCAATGAAAAGTAACGTGTAAATTATTACAACAATGTACATTAGATTTTTTTTTATCAATTCTCGTTGCGAGATTCGAAATCGCTAATAACGCCAATTCTAACCGAATTAGCAACTCTGCCCGAGGGAATGGGAGATGGACAACCGATGAGTCTCGAACATGCACCCAACCATAATCCAAATGTGCATGTGCCATAATTGTGCTGAACAATAATCCTCCAGTTTTCAAAACATAAATAGTAACAATTTGCAAAATGAATATATTCGTGTTATAGATTGCACTCGGCACAAAAATTAGCGATCCTCTTGAAAAAATGAGAGTATTTTTCAAAATGGCATATCTTAAAGCAATTTCATTAGAAAAATACGCAAAAAATAAAAAAGTATCTATAATTTATGTTAAATATAAAATGACATATTTTTATAAAACAGCCAGAGATATATGATGGCTGATATATATATTTAAAACAGAAATAAATATGATTACACGTAACATGTATATGGCTAATTCAGCGATACGTATATTTACTTCAATAAGACTTTATATTTCATTTACTTGAAAGTTCGATATAAATATATTTGTATGGCTAAAATAGCAATATGTTCTACTTGTTCCAATAACAGCCAGATATTATGGTTAGATTAAAACTAAATATATTTGTTCTGACTATACTTTTTTTGTGTGAATGTTCCAATTGAAGAATATTAAAGTCAATTTGAAAGATTCCCAATTCATTTCAATTGTTATAAAAACCATTTTCATAATTAAATTTCTGAAAGTTATTACAGTTTGACAAATGCTTATTTTACTAGAGAAGAGGGGGGGGGGTGCTCATTTTTGTGTGGAATATATGATTGTTGTTCCTTTTTTTATCGTTATTTTACTTTTTCGCGTGTTTAAATTCAGGGTAAAAAGACACTTTTTTTGCTAGTTCTGGGACAATTTTTCAGAAGTAAGTAAAATATTTCCGAAAGGGTGGAGAGCCTTAAGAAAACTTTTGAATGGGATCTGAAATTTGCGAATGTTTTATGTGTAATAGTTGGAAGGTGCTCGGTGAAAAGGATATTCCATTTTTTTCTTTTTGCGCGCGCAGAGCTTGCGGAAATTATTTGAAAGAAAGTTCATATTTTACAGTGCCCTCTTGTACAAGACTGAGGCCGTTTGTCGCTATTTCTGTTTAACCTCTTTGGCAAGTGGCTGTTCGTCTTAATCTTTTAAAAGTAACCTTTAAATTACTCCGAGTTAAGTTTGTATCAACTTACTTACAAACAGAGTTTGAATTTTAATCCCACTCATCCTGCAATTAATTCAGGTTCAATTATACTTGAATTCGAATTAAAATTTTTATGGACTTTGCGAAATCTTGCCCTGACTTCATAATTATTACTATGTTATTGATTATCCTTATAATATTTTTATCAGTCTCCCTTGAGTACAAGTTATAAAAAATTCTCCACTATTTATAAAACAAAACACACTCGTGTATTCATTTTTTTAATTACATCTGTCTATTCAAAAATTGATTCTGCGAAAAAGTCAAAAAACAGAGTAGAAAAAACAAAATATTAAATTCAGTTTAGAGAGGGAGGACAGAACGGTTGAAAAATATACTTTGCAGCGCAACAAGGTAACGATGATAAGAGCAAACTCTCGTTATCGATTTTTTTTTCGGTCCGTGCAATCATCAAAGTTCGTTAGTCAAAACTCGTGTGATGATATAAACGACATGTGTTGGAGTTGCACGCGAATTCGAGTCGCGAGTCGTCAAGTTAGGTTGATTATTATTAGGTGGCAGGGGTTGCTGAAACGCTCGATTTTATTGCGCCGCCTGATTTATTAGCTCCGTTCGGACAGTCGAGACTGCTCTGTCGGCTCCAGTTCATTTTCATGTTTCTTTTCCCTCACGCAGTGTGAATAATGTTCACTAAGACACACCTAAAAGTGTCTTGAAAATATGTCCTACAAATGTCTCAATTCAAGATGTTTTAACAAATTAAGATGCAATTTCGCAAAGTAGTAGTGAGATATTTTTGTAATTTTTAAAATTAATTTCAATTTTATTAATACAATCGCTTCTATGGATTTTTAATAAAAATTAACTTTTTTTAAACTGAAATATGTAATTCAGAAATTGGATAAAATGATATATATAGATATACAAAGTATGCATTTTTACAATAGTTTCAAATCCAATGTATCAAATGCGAATTTGTAAAACTTGTTCATACATTGCCTAATTGTTTATGGTAGTCAGAAATAGACATGATTTAATTTTAAACAAATTTTTTAACTCTCTATAAAAAAAATTGAACTTGTAAATTTGGAAAAAATAATTATAAAAACAATAGTATTAGGCGATTTATGAGACAGATATTAACAACATACTATAGAAATAGTCATAAAATTGTGAAATTATTATGATTATTTATCATTTGAAAAACGCTATTTTTACTGTACTGATAGTCCCGCCGTAAATTAAGAAAACAAAACTATATGAATCATTTTTTTTCGAAATTAGTTAACAAATTTATAAGACTTTAAGAAATATTTCATGTAAAATTCACATACATTTTTTAAACGTATTAAATGGAAACATCATCGTCATAATTTAATCGTTTCAAAAATGACTCAAAAACATGAACAAAGAGTGTCTGAAATCAAAACGTTGAAATACGCGTAAATTTTACGGATTTTTTAAAGGAGGCTGAATTTTCGATTAACATACTTGTAACACGCGCTTTACGAGTGCGCGCGCGCGAGAGTCTCTCGCGTGTGTCGACGGCCTTTTGAAAATGTGAGGGCCCTCGGGCGATCTTTTGTTATATGAATTTTAGTCGAGCCGCCGGCTAACAGAGGGGTTAAAAGCAAAAATAACCCGCGCAAATGTTCATCCACAATTAATTCAATTTGCCGCCGCGATTTTCTTATTGCCATTTTTGCGCATTCGAGTGTACAATCATTTTAGATTCATCCGCCAACTTATGCGACAAGCAGCCCTAATCACGCGGCAATACGAAATTTGCAAGATTCAATTTTGCAAATCAGCCGCGCGCACAATTTATTCGTCGCGAGATATTTCAAATTTGAAAGGGGAATGATTATCGCGAGGATCGTGAGACTATTTAATTTATCCTCGGCTTTTCCGAAAAATTGGATCCCGAACAATGTGAAATACGAAGAGAGGATCATGAGTACCCATTCCGTCTGACCAACATCGACCGTTACTACTGCGTCATCGGGTCGT
>JAAMPD010000863.1:0-34847 GCA_025266255.1 Trissolcus basalis
TCAAAATATTAAATGAAAGGTTATTTTTCGTATAGAAAGAATAATATTTTGTTATCGATTGTATTGTGCGCAGGAGAGAAAGAGCATCGATTTTTCATACTTAGACTCCACGTTTATACGTCACATATGATTCAATTGACATGCGGCATAAGGCGTCGACATTTGTACAACCCTCATGCCAACTTTCAATTTTATACATTAGTATGTGTATTTGATCGATGTGGTTGTCATTGCTATTTCACTTTGCCGTTCGTAATCGAAGACTTGTATCAACGTCTTCACCTTTCAAAACAAAATGTTACATTACATCAAAGCACCTGGGCTGCGGCGAACATTTCAATTTTACATAATCCGTCGTGCAAAAACATCTCTACCATTTTGCCAGCAAAAACATGACTTGCCGGTCGAATCTTGGGGACAGAACAAAATTATACACCGTGATTAAATTTTACCGGGGAAATGAAAATCTCCTATTGATCGTCAGATTGCTGGCGTTGCTGTGTAAAGTTAATGAACAATCGGAGAATCGAAGCGAGTATAAACCGTATAAAAGTTTAGCCGCAAACGTTTAACAATCCGATCAATCATTAGGCGTATCAGTTTTATGTTAAGTTTTGAACCCGCAGTGAGAATTGATCGATTTGTAAATGAAATTCAGCAACTTGGCCGTATCAGTCATCCCCTCTCTTTGATTGTTCGACTTTTCATTTATTCGCGCGTTCAACTGATGTATAAAATGTTATATTAGTTTTTTACTTTCAAAGAGCTTCTTGCCCCACTTTGCTCTGCACGTATATAACCCCAACTTCTCTCTCTCTCTCTCTTTCTCTCTCCGAGCTCCATGGCGTTCCTTCAACAAAATGATTGTTCTTCTCATACAAATCACTTGACGTTTCGTTTTCGCTTTTCATGCATACCCGATAACGTATAAATTTCCGGCCCATTTAACCCGTTAATGCGACGCGACGTCTTTGCGCTGAGAGTACAAAATATTCAACTTCTTATGTTATATTCTTGAGAGCTTTTCTTGGAAAAAAAGAAAACTGACATATTTGAAAGTTGAGTTTTGTCGGGCGGGCGGGTGTACATACGTAACGTATCCTCGCTCGACACATCTCCTTCTGCAACATCCTAACACCCCTATAATTTCCTCCAAGCTAGCCGAGTAATTAACGTATACGTTCGTTACGCGAAGCGATCGTGCGAAAAATTGATGGCCTCATGTCAGTACATGCAGAATAAACTGCCGTATACTCCGTCAAAGCACCTTTAATCTTCTTCTTTGATTTTACACGGTTTTATCATATCACTACATACAAAAAACTCGAACGTTAATCACAAAACTAACAAATTTATTTGAATAACATTTCATTATTTTCGTTATGATAAATTTTGAATTTTGCTAACATATAGGCAAACGTACATATGCATATATATCAAACATTTGTTGTATACGCGTTTCGGTGAACTTTGGAAATATTGCAAATGTAAATGAAAATATCTCGATAAATCACACTTTAACAAACACACAAAAAATCTGCTGTAAAGTTGCAACTTTTTCAAACAATTTAAACTTATTTTCATAAAAAAATTCAGTGAAAATCAATGACCCAACTATGTTTTAATATAAAACCTACTGACAAATAAGAGACCATTTTTTCAGTAGCTAAATTTGAATTTTCAGTTAAATTGACTGAAAAATGACTACTAAATTCGTTTTATAAGTTTTCCAGAGGTAGACATTTTTAATTGATATTATTATTATATTGTCGGATGGATTTTAATTCCATATTTCAAAGTTTTAATTATTCAACTTTTTTTGAAAATAATGATGAAAAGAAACTCGAAACATGTTGTAAAAGTGCTGATGTTAAAAATAAATGGGTAAAAATTTTCAATTTCTGAAATGATGAAATTATTATACAACCAATATATGTTTGAATTAAAAAGGGTTGCTTTTTTATCAAAGATATCAAAGTAACGTTTACAATATCACCGGCAGAAATTAAATTCGAAATTGAATTTTGATTTTTTGAACAAGATAAATGTACCTTGTTAGATTTGAGGAATGTAGTACACGTGGGAAAAATATCTAATTCAAACATAACGAGAATGGTTCAAATTCAAAACATCAATTTTATCACTTTTCAAATACATGAACCAAGGACTGAATTTATCAAAAACGGTTTAGCAGAACAAATTTTCAACCAAAAATTTTTTTTGATTTTTTCAAAATCTAACATACAAGTATAGAGTTTTTGGAGAACTTTTGGTCAATTTTGAATGTCGTTTAAACGTTTCCTAACCGAAAGTAAACACATAAATAAAGAGAAAAGTTTTCTAGAGTTGTTGACGTTATAAATAATTGTTTTCCAAGCAGCAAACTCGATAACGAATCTCCAATTGGAAATGTCTTATATATATTTGTATAGAATATAATTTTGATTTCAAATATGAATGTATTCATTTTCAGTGCTTATAATAATCCAGTCTGAACACTTGCTTTCAAAAGTATTTTACCCGTCTACACGTATCAGTCTGACGAAATTCCGCATGAGAGCTATATACCCACTCGCCATCAATCACTGTCGAGAGCATTATTTATCCGACTGCACGTATGAACATCGCCTGGCGGAAAAAAACCAAGTATGTTCAATGAAAACAAGCAGCGTGGATAACTACGGGAAATGATAAATATATACCCCGAACGGGCAAATTTGCGAATATATATTTGGTTGGATAAGAAATGTGTCCCCGCGTGTGGCAAGTCGATTCGAATATATTTTGTATTGACAAAGTTGTGCACGGGGTGTTTGGTCAGCCGAGCCGCGCCAATCATTTCGAATTTACATTTGCCTCGCGCCTTTCGCGCGATTTTTCCTACTAAAATAGATAAACAGTAATTCATAATTCGAATTGTTTATTTAAACTGGACTCGAAGCACGCTTTCAAGCGTCACGCGCACGTTCCGCTAATATTTACCAGAAGTGTAGTGTTGGCTGATGTACGACTGTCGTTGTTACGAACAAATAATTTGGAGCCAGGTGTTTGCCGATCGAGTTATAATATTTAATATGACGACGGCATTTTTGCCCTCGCCGCCCTCGCTCGTAATTGAACGACGCCAAAATAAATCATAAAATTTGATGTTGCTCTTCAATTTCGAATCAAGCCTCGTGCAAGAGATAATGAAATATTCAGCAGCAATAGAGAAGATTATAACGGACCCGTCTCTCTTTTTACATCCTGCGTTCCAATTTATGCGAATTGCATCAGTATTTTTTTTGTTTAATTGCCAATACAAAATAACAAATATTGATTGCATAATCTGACGTACAAATAAACGCACACACTATTTTTTAAATTCCAAACTTGTGGCTTTGGTCTGCTCAAAATCAATTTCAAGTTGTTCAATTAATTTAATGTGTAATGATTGTTTTGTTCAAGAAGTTCAGCTCGATTGTGCAATAATTCATTATACGAAAATTAACGTGCAGTATAGATTAGGTCAAACTTAATTCAATTTCGTGATAGCCCTTTAAAGTGTGTTAGATAATAGATACCAAAAATAAATGGGATAACATAGATTAAGTCGTGAGAGAGCTTACTACATGATAGGTTTTGTGCGTGTGGTGATAAAATATTCAATTTAAACGAAAATTTGTTTGCAATTACAGCAGCATTAATGATTTTTCACCAGACTTGTATTCGTTTGAGTTTAGCTGCAGTTAATTGTAACATACTAAATTGCGTTAGGCAATTCATTTTATTTTCAATTGTTTAATTATCTTCATTTCGCAGTTGTAAACAAATTTTCTCGTAATGCAATTGCAAACTGGAATTAATTTTATTTCAATTTGTAGAATTATTCAAAATTGAAAATAATCAATCCTCTTGAAATTAAATAAAAAAAAAAATAAATAAATAATAAAATAATAATAAAATAAAAAAAGAAATGATAAATTTGCACAAAACTTTTATTTGCATTGAATTTTTGGTATTTCTTTTTAGTCTCTAATTCAATTCAAATTTTATCATTTTTTATGTTATGTTGGATGTGTTGTTGATGTGACTTTAGAAGCTCAAGAGTATTTGCAACAGATTGACGTCTGCCATAGAAAAATGTCTCTTCGTCTAAATAATAATACATAAGTTATGTAAGAGCATAGAACAATCATTTTTAAAGATTACCTGTTATACAAATGTAAATTCATATACAAGTCAAATGTGTCACAACATCGTGAGCACACATGACTTATGCGCGATAAATAAGTGCTGCTGTGTTTCACGCTTGAACTGAAATTGAAAGGAAAATCCAGACGAATACAAGCTGATGTTTCGCAATGTAAGAAAAATGTTATCTTTCAGGACGGGTCTTATACTGAACGCCACATTATTATCGCAAATGTTGCATAAATAATTTATTTAACTTGTAATCTTCTATTATATTGAGTTATCGTTGTTCTTATTTTTCTAAAGTAAATTTTTTATTTGGTATGCCATCTTTTTTTATTATTCACGATACTCGCGAGAAACATATATTTCTTTTTGTTGATTCCATTATTATCTATTTTCGTTCAGAATGAAAAACAATTTTTTTTGTCATTGTATCAATTTCGCGCAAGTTCCATACTTTGTTATCTTAATTGAAAAAGTTAGAATGCAATAACGTGTCCGGCGAATACGAGTGGGAGTAAATGCGCCGATAATCACATATCATTTACGCAGACAGTCTAGTTTCCTGAGAGATACTATTGTTCTGGCAATCAAACCTGCCTGTTGTGGGCCGATTTTTGCACAAATGCCTCATACTTAGTATGGGTGAGCAGTCGGCCTGAAAATCATATGAAGCGTAAAATACCAGGGACTACCGTGAGGCAATGCTCATTTTCCCCAGGCCACACACATGGTACCAATCAGAGATTCCTTTATAACAAATAAATAAAACAATTTTGCTCACTAATGCAGCCAGGTACGACAATTATTCAATTAGAAAAAAATCCAGGACACATCACTTTTAGTAATAACGCCTGTACTTATCTATTTCAACCTCAACTTTCAAAATCATTTTACAATTTACATTCACATTTTCATCTTTCCAATATATAATTTCTTATTTTCAATTCAATTAAAATTTTTTTGTTGTTCATCGTTGAATAAAACAAATTTTAAGAACATGATCAATTCCAAAAAATTTTTGTGAATTTTGAAACAACCCTTTTTTTATTGTAAAAAGACAACAAGTTTTTGATAAAATTGATTGTTATACGTATCAATATCGAAATTGGTAACGACAGCAAATTAAAATAGAATAGAATACCAAAATTGTCATCTCAACCGCTGGAGTAAAACGTGATCTGTAAACAAAAATGAATACAAAACCAATCGCCAAATTAATTTCGCTTGTGTGCGTTTTTTTTCAATAGCTTGACCTGGATATTGGTTTATTAACTCGTCTTGTTTTCATCTTTCAAAACAAAATAATAAATCTGCACTAAGTCCCAAAATGACATTGTCTTCATAAAAGCTATACCGAATTTATAATGTATTTACCATGTGTATATTAGTGTAAAACTTGACATTTACAGAGATAAAATTTTTTCACAAAAGTCGCGTTTTAGATAAAGGGCGTAGAAGAAAAAATGAAAATAAAAGAAGATGCTCGTAACAAAAAAATAGCGTCAGTTAAATATTGCATTGCAGTGTAGCCCAATTTTCGACTAATTTCGACCATTCAAGATGGTGTTCTGTCTCCGGACAAGACCTGATGAGGCGCTTTTGTACGTCTCACACGTGAGATGTCTTCTTTTAAAATGACTGGCTTTTCGAAATCCAGCCAGCCGGACTTCCAGCTTCTTTCAACTATTTCATTGATACCTTTTTAGCGTGACAAGTTCGTGTTGACCCTCTCCTTCCGCAGTTTCGCAGACGCAACGCCATTGGTCGGAACAAAAAGACACGTTCAATGCATTGGAATAACAGTTTCCAGAATGAAAAAAAAAAAGTTTTCATATTTTTTTTGCTGTTGCCGTATTGCTATTTTTCTAGACTAAAATTCTATTTGATGATCATGGAACGTTAGTTTTCATTGCGCTTCTGAAACGAGCCCGGGAATAAAAAGGGCCATGTAATTTGTATGTGACTCTCCGTGCAGTCTAATTCATAATGTATGAAGTTGAGTTGGAGTCTTAGAAACGTTTGATTTGAATAACTTTTTATTCTAACACACACTCACCATTTATTACGTGTACATTTACGCTGGCCCTTTCAGCCACCGTAGGAACGCAACTGTAGTTGCCCGAGTCGCTTGGCTTAGCGTACGAAATTCTCAGCCTGCAACAGAGATTGCGTAACAATGTTCTAAATTGTTCCTAGCACTGTTTATGCAAAGTCATGTTGATGTTTTGCATCATGCAAATTAATTCAAGTGAATAAAAGTTTGCTGCAATCCTCAAAGCCATCTCCACATTTTGGATCATTAACTTTATCAGGGTACAGATAACCGGTGAGTTTGATGTAAATTTCAGAATAGTTTTAGGTTCAAACGGACCGATTGATGAACTATTAATAAAAGATAACCATAATAACTTTGTTTTTCTAACAGCAGCTATAACTTTGTTTCTATTTAAATGGCAGTTAACGATATTTGCAATTTTTTTTTATTTCATTTTGCAAGGCCTGGAAAATGTATAGCTTTCAATATTGACGAAAAAATTTTAGCTGATGATAGATAGTTCAAGATAATTTTGTTATCTTTTATTTGGTATTGAAATATGAAAGTGATTTTTCCCCTGAATTCCCCTGAAAATTGAAAAAATTGTTTTACGCTTTTTGGTTTGATTTTGTTGAAAAAAATTGTTTCACGCTCTAGTGGATGGAAAAACGTTTTTCATGTAGATTAGTTTTCGAAACAGGACGAGATGGATTCGAGTTTTGGAGTTGCATTTCTAAATTAGATGGAAGAGACGAAATAGTATTATAATTACCGCGACGTTAAAGCGTCACTCCATTCAGTTTCTACTGTAACTCTAGGTTCGGAATTGACGTCGTTTTCCGATCTGGGCGACGTCATGACTGGCGTGTCACCTCGATACCACGCCACTGTACCCAAGTCGTGCGGTCCTTGTGACATCATACACGTCAGAGTTAATTGACTACCTGTTTTTATGTATATGTCAGCCGAATTGATTATCCTGGCTTTTGCTTCTGGAAAAAAAAAGCATAGAAAAAGACTTTAATACAATTCGTTTCGTTGTTCGTAAATTCAACTGTCAAGTTGCATTTGCAAAGCGAAATTGTATAACAAAAATCAAATCGTGATATAAGAAAATTTTTTACGTTATTGTACGTTCAGCATGTCAAAAACGACAATTCTGAAAAAAAAAAAAAAAATGTTTTGTCGTTGGAAATTAACTGTATGAATGAGCATAATTGGAGTGATTGAGATGAGAATGCGATGTGTTTAATTAGAGCTACTCGAGCCTATTTATAGACCAAATTCCCGGCGAGCCCTTCTCCGTTGCGGCTTATGTGCTTGATTTCACTTATGTCATCGTATCATCTCTCAGCTGTCCATTTAAATTCATCATAGACGTTGTCGATTCCCGAGAAAGCCGGCGCTTGTTTCGTGACAGTGATCGCAAAAAACGAGTCCCAGCAACAAGACGAGTCACGTTTTAGAAAATGAATAAATTGTTTTCCACTTTTTATCTCGCAGATTTTTTCTATCATTATTCTCACAGACTGAAAAAAAAAACATTTTTTACTTTTTCGTCAAGTGCCAGTATTTTCTAATAGATTTTACAGTTTTATTTATAAAAAAATAGTTTCAAAAAATATTTCGTTCCAAAATGAATAATCCATCCGGCAGAATCATTTTTCAAATGTGACATTTCTATTTCTTCATTTTGAAATTTAATATTAAAAAATATCGTTGAGAGTTTGATTATTTTTCGATTTTGAAACTCCACAGAAACAAAATCTGACGATTTCGCGAAATTGCACGTCTCGCCTTAACAGCTAGTAGAAGTTTAATTTAAAATATGCGGAGTAATGAAATTGAAATAAAAAAAAAAAAACTTAGATAGACTGGTTTCAAAAACGACGACACTTGGAGAATCTACGATCTTGAAGCAGGGTACTCAAACCTTCGATCTGTAGGCTGAGATATGAATCGATTGAAAGCTATAACGATTGATCGCGCAGCTCGCCTGTTGAGAGAGTTGTGCAACAAAGCCGTCCACGTTTTATAGGTTATAATCTATGATCACGTATAGGGTCACAATCGACCGTTTGGGAATCGAAGAATAAACTCAATACATACTGGGGCGCAATCTTTTATTAACCGCAAAACTATCAGGTCGTTATTGTTATCACACTTGGACGGAGACGACAATTCCCGTCGTGTTTCTTTGCTTTGAATCAGATCACAAATCATCGCAAAATATTTTTCTCACAAAAACGTCTGACATTTATATTTCACTATATATGTACATATCAAACCGTACAAATATCTACAATCTTTCTCAATATGAAAAAAAAAAAATTTACATAATAAAACTGTTTAATTAAAAATCTTATAATTACTGTGATACAAACTCTGAAACTATCTTGAGTTTGACATTTCGCTGTGACCTTTTTCGCAAGGGGAAATTCCTTCAATACCAATATTCGAATTTATATTATAAGCAAGCACATAAAACGTATGAATTTATGATTCATCGGGTGGCGTCAGGTAATTAAATTAAATCAACTTTTGTATCGCGAATAAGTTAATTAACAAGCGTGAGCTTGAACGGAAGATTATCAAAAGTTTTGGTCTGTGATTTGAAGCCGAAATATGTTGTGTTCCGAAAGGTATATACCGGCGCACGTATTATATTAATTTCTGATTGGAATTAGTCACTATCGATCAAGTTTCATTGAATGGGGCAAACAGCTGAGTGCGGGCGTGTTTGAGTTACAAATAAACTAAGTCCTTTTGTAAATAATAGTTTTGTTATTTTGTACGTAAACTGTTACGCTGGCGTGGAATAACGAGCGCAGTAAATTCAAGTTTCAGTTGGCACAAAAGAAAGGACTCTCCGCTGCGGACACAAAAAACGAAGCCTCCGTTACATTGCCACACGCTCTTGAAAAACATAACGTTATTAAGCCACCCGCAAGAGGACGTTAATTGTCCGTAAATTTTAATATGCGTTGTCGTTTAATGTGCACCCGCGTGCAACCCGAGTTTACACGATGGGTTCGATATTAATTATATTGTTACATGCTCCATAAAGAAGAAACCGAGCAAACAAAAAAAGAAGTGAAAAATATATAAATGCGAGCGAGAAGTGGCGCGCATCGATAACCCAATCAGCAACGACGGATCTGAGAGGGTCGAGTTTGAGCATCTGATTGGAGCCATTGTCATGCAAATTACGATTACGTTTGTGCGCTACCGAAATATAAGATCGGCCAACCGATCTTGTTATTCCGCTATATCAATTTACATCATATTTTATAATAACGGCGAATCCTCTCCAACCCGACTTTTCACATTAATTTATTCGTTCCGAATTTATCATCCCACATGATATCTTAATTCGTCGGTGGAATTTTTATTCTTGTACATATGCGCGGCTTGGATGCGAATTTGATCCGCGCAAAATCTGGCATTCCGACATAATTTTCCAAATCAGAGAGGATTGCGAATCTGTTATAGATTAAATTGTTGGAAAGGTGAAATGAGGAAATTCCAAAATCACGGACCATCAGATAGGTGATTTCAATTTCGATTAAAGCCCACAGTCATGTAAACAACGTATTAATGAATCATTCATCGGTCTGATAATGGGTTTTAGATTAATCATGGCACAGCTTATCGAATTGTATAATTGTGTACCTATAGAGCAACTTGTCTATGACTTTCTTGCAAATGCGCTCTCATCTCAACGCGGGCACCCCTCACCTCCCCTCCTATACCTTGCCAATAATCATGTAAATGAAGCAGAGCATTTGATATGGCGCGCGCGATTAGCCTGCACTTAACTATCAACTCTCGCACATCTCTGATCTGTTTATCTTCAAGGTGTGCCATATAGCTTTGCCATATAACAAAGTCAATTTTTATATTTTGCCCAAAATGTACCGTTCAATATTCAATTTCAAATTCAATTTAGTTTTACATTGAACATTTACAGGATAACAAAATGAGCCTGAAACCTTTTTGAGCTTGGTTTTGTAATTTGGTTCAGAAAACTGCCAAACAGCCATGATTTTATCTCGCTCTTTTATTATTTACATTCTAAAAATTTTTTTACAGCTAGTTGGAAATAGGATTTAACTATAAAAAAATGCAAATGAAATGTTATATTTAAAAAAAACGAATTCTGAAAAATTTTTAATTCATACAGCGGATTCGCTAATCTGTTTTTAATTAAATTTGCATAGATTTTATAATTATTAAAACTTTTGGTTATTATTTACCTCGATAAACGAACGTTCATTTTTTTGAAATTGCAAAATGATTCGTTATGAAAATGTGGAATTTCATTATTAGATGGAAAATTGTTCACTTTTATATACGGTTCTTTTTTTTCTGGCGTTGGTTAGAATAGGTCAGTGCAGTGTATAAAAATTGATTGCATAGAAAATGGAATTATGCAAATGAACAAGAGCTGCATGTGGGGATATTTCAATGGTTTTGAATTACAAAAGCGCATTACTCAGGCGTAAACAAGTGCGTAATTGTGCGCGTACAATGCGATCACACGGCTGCAACAATCGCGACGTCCGAGAACGTGCAAATTGGATTTCAGACGGCTGCCAAAGACTCGGAAACAATGCGCTCGGCGTTTTAAAAAAAATTTTGTCGCAAAAGGAAAAGTCTACCGTCGGCGACACGACACGGCTGATTTTTCTCGTCGCGCACGCGATGAGACACTCGAGTCGCGTGAAACGATAAACGTTTTATTAAAAGTCCCGCAGCTGTTGGCGATTCTATATTTTTTTGTGCCCGTTCTTCCGCTCGCTCTTCTCGTTGCAGTTTAACATCGCGCGGCGCGCACTTTTTTTCGTGATTTTTTCGTTTAATTAAACCGGCTGAAAGGTTACATTTCATTAAATTTGATTTAAGAACTTGATTTGCACACAAGTTTTCCCGGATTTTTTTTACGCTCCGCGAGTATATCAGCTTATTTATTTCGTTCTCCAGTCGTATCGTTTCATGTTTTTAATGTGTGTTAAGTGATTTTACACGGGATTAATTTGCAGTTGCGCGTGGGTGTGAGGATGGAGAGATTAATTTGTTTTTAATGTACCACGAGAGTTGCTCAAAGTTCTTTTTTCAGTCAACAACTTATATATATTGCGGGACGAAATTCATTTAGAAACTTTTTATTGATAACAAAAAAGTTTGAAATGAAAAACTTTTTTTGTCGCGACGTGCCATTTCAACCGCAGATTTGTTATTCCTTTTTAGCCGTTTATACGAAAAAAAACGCTCAGTGAATTTCATTTCTAAAACTCAATATCTATTAAATCGATGTTTTTTCAGCAAAATGTTAAAGTGCATGAAAAAAATGATTCATTTTTCAACAGAACTTTGTCACGAAATAATACTGAGTATTAATGGAGATATAAATTTAGTAACAAGTTAGAGCTTCATAATATATAGGTGTATGTACACAGTTAATATAATAAGCTCGGTGTTACAATCGAGCATAAACTTCTGGTTTTCTCTTTGCTAAAGAAGCGTCTAACTTTTGGAGTTGCAAATACGTTTCCGTTAACCGAACTCGAGAAGTTGGACATCTTTTTAGTTGCGAAGAAGTCCCACAATTTATGGGATCAATTACAAAAACTGATTAAGAATTCGAACCATATATCTGTCGGACCTAGAGCGACGTCCAGGGTAATTGTAACCCAAAAAAACAGGTTCAATCTTGTTTTATTACATCACACAAATAATCACTTCTATTTGTTTATAAACGGAGAAAAAGGAATTCGAAAATTTACTGTATAGAAAATCGCAAAACCCGACCAGACTTTCAATTCAATAAAATTTACTCTAAAATATAGTAAAATTTATTGTATATGTAATAAAAGTTCCGATATTTTCATTGAATATTAAAATATTATTTAGTAAATTTTATTGAATTGAGAGTCTGGTCGAGTTTTTGCGATTTTTTATAGTAAATTTTCGAATTCATTTTTCTGAGTGTAAAAATAAATCTAAATTCATTCACACCTTAAAAAAAACTAATTCCTATTATTAAAAAATAAAAGGTAGAAGATAAATATAAAAAAATGGAACAGAAAATTTTGACCTTTTGTTGAAAACGTGAAAAAACCCCTTTTTTTAGCATTATGAAAAAAAAAAACTCTTTCAGCATCAATCGAATTGTAAAATAACAAGCGGGAACGAATTGCAAACAAAATTGTTCTTGGCAAAGAGTTGTTCGTATAATTTTCTCTACGCAAAATGAATATCATCAGAAGCTGGCCGGTATTTCGTCTATTACTAGGTACGCTCGATTGGCCGTCTCGCCCTCTATTTCGTTCCACTTTTCGTTCGAGATATTAAACAGCCTCGAAAAACCAACAAAAGAGACACGTCGCAGCTTTCGTTTAACAGCTCAATATCGCGCGGCAAGGATCGACCTCTCTTCACTTTTTAATATTTCTCGCCAACAATGCGAAAAGCATGTTTTTTTTTTTCACCAACGTTGAAAAGAGTAAAACATGTGAAAGCAACACATTGTGTGTCAAATTATATGTCAACGAGATCTTTGCGCGGTCGGACAAAACAACGTCGTAAACAATGGCAAAAGCCGGGCCGAGATATTATACCGCACACTATATAACAGTCACAAAAAAAAATATATCAAAAAGCGGAGTGATAAAATTCGGTATCCAGTTAATTGAACGTGGCGGATAAATGCGTTTCGCGTCTTGGTGCGAGGTCGGTCCAATAATTTCATTATTGGCAAAGTGTCAATTAATATGCAACCGCCACTCGATCTCGAGTTCCGTTTCCAAACTTTGTTCCCTCAAGTTGGTCCAAAATTGTACTGCAGGATAATTTTATGGATCCCATAACTAATTTAAGTTATGTGCGGGTCGCAAAAAAAAGGGTTGAATCAGGTTGCAACAGGGGAGTCGATCAGAAACTGATGTTCGGAGGTGAAATTAATTGGCCGGAGATTATTTTAATCGAGCAGGTTGAATTTGTAACGGCAGCCAGGACGCGATTGAGCGAAGCGCATTTTTCATCCGGATTGCAGCTTGTTCGTAAATAATGCATAGGCGTATTAGGTGTTTATTAAATCAGAGGTGTCTGGCAGCGTCGGGAGACAGGATCGATTATCCTGCTACCTCTCGGTTCCATCTTTGTTGGGCCTTTCCCATCTCCGGGGCAAACTGCGCTCGCGACTCCGGCTCGCGTACGTCTTTCGCTTTCTCCGCGCTCTCTGCTAACTCACGTTAATCGATACATACATATATACCCAACTCGCTCCAGCAGTTTCCCATCAGCTCCTCCCTTTCCGTTATCTTATTCGACTTATCTCCAAACCAATTGATATGCTATTCATTTCGTCTCACATTTTTATTGTCAGTCTCAAAAACAAATTCATCACACAAATATATGTGTGAGTTTGAATTTCGCTTCCTCTCTCCTTTTCGTCAAATTGAATTTCTTCCCTTCTTTTCTCTGTTTGATGGTTCGCCGGGGACTGACAAAAATTTCGCCTCCTTTCATTGCGAAAACACATTTTTTTCCTGAAAATAAAATTGCCGACTCGGTCCAAGCTAATATTGATCAAATTTCATCCAACAGAGGGAGAATAATCGAAATGAGAAATTAGCAGCTTTTCGATCAGAGGTTTGAAACGTCGGAGGTAAAAAAATGCAATACGAAAAGGAAATTCTCGCGGAGTTGATAAGTAGATGGTTTTTGCTTCTTTATCAAAGAGCGAGAGAGCAATTTCTGTCATCTTTCTTCATTGACTTTGGATATTTGAGCGCGCGAATTCGTTCCCTCGGCGTCACTTCTCTCTTTTTTTTTCCTCTCTGTCTCCGTCTCTCTCTCTCTCTTCCTCAATATATTTTTCGAACAAAGCGAGAGCCAAGTTTAAAGAACCACGCTGAGACTCATTTGCAAGCGTGAGACGTAATCCCGCGATGTTCGACACGTTTTTTTTCCCTATAATCTTAATGAGATTATGCTCGGCTTCTAACTAAACTGAGCAATCCTTTTTTCAAGTTCCGCGGTCTATGAATTACAAAATTCCACATGCGGATGAGATATCACGTTGATCTTGACTTGTTTTAATGTCCCTCGATTACCACCGACTATGCTAATTCCTGTTTCTACAATTTTTATTACCCTCATTTCATACGAATGTTATAAATTAAGAGAAATGAAAACAGTGTTGGGTCTCGGTTAAGGCGCCAGCGAAGAGTTACATAAAAAGTCGTTTGAACAAAATATTAATATGAAAATAAAATAATAATAAACAAGTTGTAAGAATGCCTCACACGTATTATGTTTTTGGTATTCTTTTGCCTTTGATCTTCAAACTTAAGGTGCGACGTGCAATTTTATAAAATATTTAGACTTTGTTCAATTTTTTTTTCATATGCTTTATATAGCATCCTCGAGCTATTCCTAAACGTTCAATCATAACATCAAAATGTGAAAAAATTCATCTTTCTTTATTTCAAAAATGATTTATATTATGAGGCTTCACTTAGAAGGTCGAAGAATCAACGTTTTATTTTATTACTGAATATAGTTGAAACTAAATTTAAAAAAAAATTAAAATTTAATACTGAACCAATAATGCTGCAACTAAAAAATTAGAGTTAAACTTTCAACCTAACTTTGATGGAGATTTTATAATCATTTATCAAACTAATAATTGATGTTTTTAATGAGATTAAATCTTGCCATTTGTAACCCTATTTGTAGCACTTCTACAAGTTCCATGTTCTTGTCCGACTCTCTGAAGTGGAAAACAACGAATCAGCAGGCAAAACTAACGACGAAAATGTGTGTCTACAAAATTCGGTTGTCTCAATTATCATTAATACAAGAATCAATCCAAGGTTGAAATTGCATTGTCTTGCAATCATCACACCTCGAGGTTTGTGTTCATTTCAAGTGGCGCGACAAGTAATGAAGATAAAATAGACTACCGAGAAATTCAATTTCCGATAATGATTATGCAAAACCCTGTAGAAAATTCAGATCCCAACTCTGATTCTCAACTTTGAAGTTATTATTTTTTTTGTTCTTTCTCAAAACCACTTTTAAATACAACGGTTTGATATTGTTACAGTGCAGTTATTTTTCCCCTTTGCCCAATTACAAAAACGGTTTGGACGAAACTTGAAATGTGCGAATTCTATTGCAAGTTTCAAAATTGGAAAATATTTTTGTGACTTTATTCAAACTGAAGGTATCGCAAAATTTTTTGAAACTTAAAATTCAGTCTTTTTGTTTCCATTGATGTGTCATTTTCATGGAATGAGACAAAACATGATTCGGACAAAAGTTGTATATTTGAAAAAAAAAAAAAAAAAAAAAAAGAATGATCAACAAAAAAAACGAAAGATATCTGTTGTTCTTTCTTTGTTTTATCAAGTTTAAAATTGGCACTGATTCTCAAAAGTGTGTTTTGTTTGTTTTCCGAGTTAAACCGAGAGGCGAATTCAAGTGGCCTCACCGTGTGCGTATTGTCGCCGTGGAGTACTTGAAATACGTTTAAACACCATTGAACAGCAATACGAAAAGATTATTGAATATAGAAAAGGACGACGAATGCTTGACCTGAAAAGGTGTCGTTTTTATATTTCTCGATGCTCGAAACAACATGAAACGTCCATGAATTTTTCAACCGTTGGCGAAAACCTCGTTTTCATCACGTTCAACTAATCATCAGTTTTTAATCACAAAGTAAAACGAACCAAAAACAAAATCTCCTTTTTTACAAAATTCATCAATAATTCAATTGCAACTTTATTTTCACATGATTAACACCAGCTAATAAAAAAATCAATTTTTTTTCGCCCTCATTAATAAAAGTATACAATTTCCATTGCGATAAAATTATCTAATCAGTGAATAACATAATTGTCCAGCGCCGCCTAATCTTATCTTAATTTTTGACTCGGCGCCAAAACTTTAACAGTCGCAATTATTCTGCCGAAATCGCTGTTCTCTCGGCTCGTTTTCTCATCAGGCCGCAGAAACTTCTTTTTCATTAATGTACTAGCAAAACTATGTGTATAAACTTTATGATTGCTTTAACGAGCGTCCAATCAGAGCCAACCCATAAATTCGTCAAGTAACAGTTGTTGATAAATCCCAAAACCACAAATACAAAAACAAAACTTGGTAACTCAACAGGACAAACTTAGGAACAAACGTCGGTCGAACGGTACAAAGAGGAATGCAAAATTCAATTGAATGGTATAAAATTTAGAAAACGCACGGCGGCGAGATCACGACTTTCATCGATGCAAATCAGGCCCAAAATGTGTCTTTCCAATTGACGGCATAACCTTACTTTCATTGGGTCCGCCAAAAAAGGCTCTCGGACTTTTCTCGTAAACAAATAAATAAGACGGTTAGATAACGGCCAGTGACGTTTGAATACGCTTAGCATACATAACGATCACTTTGTTTTAAACTTAGAAATTCGGACGCTCTTCTGAGAGGCCGCACTTTTCTCCAGTCGTTGGCGTCCACTGCGTTTAAAATGACTTCAAATTAATCCTCCTCTCCGTCACTTTTCTCTCATTTTTCTTTCGACTTCTATATCAGTACGCGACGAATTATAAAGCCTCAAAACAGATGTTACTTGCAATTTAATATCGAACCTGAAACTAAACGGATGCATCAGTTTTATTATGAAAAATATTTTAACGTTGCATTATTTATTATTACTTTGAATAATATGAAATATTTGGTTAGTAAAATTTGAATATTATCATTATATTTTATACCAAGACGAAAAAGGCAGCTTTGCTTCTGACAAATAAATTTAGATGAATTCAAAATCCGAGAAGCGTATACGAGAGATCGTTATTTGAGGGTAAACAAGCGACGCATGAGAGACCCAAAGGACCTTCGAGCCAAAAGCGCCGAGTAACGATGGACCGCAACTTGATCGGCCGCCTTATCCCTTGAAAAAACACGACCAACAATCGTAGTACATCCTTCTTCGCTATATCTTTGTTCAATCCGCCACATAAATATATCATGCCTATAAATATGTAAACAAAAATGTTCGGCTCGCAATAATGGCACAAACAATTTCGTCATGTCAATATTTCGACAACCAAATCATTCATCATCATCGGCAACAATTGCAGCTGCACATTCATTTTTAAAACTGTAAGATAAAATTGAGTTATCCACTTGTTTACCAACGAATCGAATGGTCAATTTTTTTGCAACTGACTTTTTGAAAACGGGTCGGGATTATAAAGTTGATAAATCAACGGATGAATAAATAACCGTGGAATGCTTGAAAATTGTTGATTTGGAGCATCTTGTGTGTGTGTGGTATCCGAGAGGACTTACCGCCGACGGCACACGCGACGACGAGGACAAGGAGGAACGTTGATGATAAATCCATGATCTGGCGTCTCGCTCTGGCACGGGGACGCGCTCGGAAACTGACCAGAATCCTCATAATAGTTCTCGCGAGTACGCGTCCAGTGCAGAAACGAGGTTTGATCCTACATGAACGGCGCCAGCACCAACAAACGTCACGTCCATGGGCGCGCGCGTTGCCGCCGCGTCAACCGCACACGCGGTCGGATTGCGCATCGGAGTGCGGCCCGCGTGCCGCAACAATCTTGTCCTGTCAACTGGGTAACAAATGTCGGCCGCGAATCGGCTTCGCAAACGGCAGCGGACACGATCGCGTTGCGTCGCGCTCGCTCACGCCAACTCGGAGTATTGACCGGCTCGGTGGTGGCGCGGTGTGGCGAGGCGAGGTGCGGTCGCGCGCGACGCACGGCGCCACCCTCTCCGCGTGCCACCTGCGCGCGCAACGCCGCGCCACAGTCGAGCCGCGTGCGCCACAACACACTCTCAATTCTACGCCGGGCGCCCCGAATCGGCCCTTCTCTCGATCCACCGCCGCCGCCGGCAAAACCTATTTTTCTCCTTCACAACTAGAATCCCGCCGATTTAGGTCTTCAGCTGCAGCGAACCTTTTTTTGTTTACAGCTCCATCGCTTCTATTCAATTATCATTTATTTTTATTTTGTTTTATTCATACATCGCAACAGCGGTTGTTCTTCAAACGAACAAATAAAAAATCAGGTGAAATTGTTGGCGTGATAAAGCTGTTAATTGTTGATAAAATATTGGTGACGCAAAATTGTTGACACAAATATGGAGCTTGAAATTGAATTTGTGGGCTGGGGTATATATATATTTTTTTAGCTTTTCTATGAACAATATGTTCTCATTAGCGTCCGTAGACAAGACTCGTTCGGTAAAGAGCATAAATTGGATTTAATAAACAAGACAAATTGGATTTAGCGATGAAATAACAAAATGAACATTTCTATTTGAACAAATGAAATTATTTCAAAACTCGTCAGAATATTCACTTGAATATTCAAATCGCTCGAATTATCGTTTCATTTTCCATTCATCGATGCAAAAAGGCAACACTTAATTTACTGTTGCAGGCCAGATTCGATAACAATCTTTAAACGTAAATCATGATTTAGACATTTTTTTTTCCTTAACAATTCAATTCGAAATAAACAACTCCCTTTTTGCATTAATGATCAAATTTATATTTAGCATGACTTGGTGAACATTGTTCGAGATCATTTATGAACAAATTGTTTATTATACAATGAGTCATAAAACAATTGTTGCATGAGAAATGACAATTTACACGATAATAATTTTGCATTTGAAATTACAGGAGAAACATTTTACCTGATAAAATATAATAAATTATTATTTCATTTTTGTTAAAGAGATAAAAACAAAGGAAAAAGCACTATAACAAACTAATTGTTTTGCCTGATGAAAAATCTGACGCTCACTGAAAAGCATTAATTAATGCATGCGTAATTAGACAAAAAAACAACATTTTCGACACCCCCGGGGTTTTTTAATGAAAATTACTCGTAATACAATGAGAACAAAAGATAATTACTAATTTTTGGTGATTATAATATTATACGAACTAAGTAATAAATTTCCTGCATGATGCCGGTTTCATTAAATTGTTTCAGTTTGCCGCATTTTTCATTGTAAAAAAAATTAATTAAAAATAGTAATCCAAAGAATTCCTTGTTATAAATTGAAACGTTTAATTTGTCATTTCGCTTTAAATTTTTTTTATCAATAAGTTTGAATTGAAAATTAAAAAAAAGTTAAACGAATAAAATAGACGAGAATCAATGAGACGCCACTCAGCTAAATTGAATGCAAAAAATTAATCCGAAACAATGGTTTTTATTGAAATGAAATGAAAGAACAAAAACATTGATGCTCGTTTTAAATTATTCCATAAAATATTGTTATGATGACAAAAAAAATCGCATTCAGTGAGGGCGACCCTTTTGAAAAAACCTGTCCCGTGACTTTCTTTTGCACGTGTTACGACCCCATAAAAAGGGTTTTAAAGGGATCCGAGGCGAATTTCACGGATCGAATGGAATAAAAAAAAATAACAAACCACACTTCCTTGCTGGTCCAAGAGGCGATAAATCAAAATTTCTTGTACTCCCTTTAATCGGAAGAAATGAAACCGTAATTTATCAATTCAGATCATGAAATTGTGTCGGATTTATCTCTTACCGTAACAACATGTCCACTTTAGATTATTAATCCATCCAGCGAAATTGTATTATTCATTTTCACATTCAACGCCAATCTTTTTTGTTAATTATTATTTTCAATTCTTCCCGTTCGCGGGAAACACTTTAAATTGATTGAAATTATAAAAAAAACATCATTTAGCTAAATGGATTATTCAGTTTTGTCTTTTTGCTCCGGATTATATAACAGGTATGACTACAGGCTACTTAAAAATAATTGTAATATTCAATAACGTTTGTTTTTATCCGCTTTTCAATGCAATCTGCGATCTGGTAATGAAAAATTGATAGAAAATAATATCATGACAATTTGATTAAAAGTTGGGATTCTGCGAGTGGAGAAGAGCCACCTCCAGCTTGATTCTCTATCATTAATTGAATGACTATCTTGAAATAAAAACAAACTGTTTGACGCGTTTCCAATTAAAGATGGAACAGTTTCAAACTGAATGTAAGTCGAAATAAAATAAATTGCTCAGAATTTGTTACAAAGTTGAGAGAAAAAAAATTAAATTTAGAAGACTATTGATTGTTGTTTTTTTCTATTAATATTAGGTTTGTCTGGTACGATATAATGACAGTAAATCACGTCAACTACAAGTTAAAAAAAAGTAAAAAACAGTTTGACCTAAAATATTAATTAGCTTATCAGAAACGAGATCTACAAGGCGCTGAATAATTCATTAATCAATGACTTAATTGTCCAGAAAATGGTCCTTTAAATTAGAATTAACAAACGACAGCATGTTTTTTGAACCGAAAGATTTACAGGTCTAACGAACTTGAAGTCAATCTCACGCGAGAGAGTTCGAGGTGAACTCAAATGGCGCAATAAAGTTTGATTAGGCCGAAACTAGTGTAATCATTACAAAACATGCATGTTAACAATACACGAATTGTGAAAATCGCCGCCCGCGAGACGACATCGATAAACTAACTACCCTGAATTAATCACAAAGTATCGACGTAATAAATTTGAAGCATGTTTTAGAAATTTGGTTACACAATGAAATTCTCACAAATATTATAGACGGACACGTACAAAAAAGGGAGCAGCATATTTAAGACATTACTTCTCGGTAAAGTTTACAACTTTTTTTTTGGCTTCTTCGACAGAGGAGTTTACCTTTACAAAGTTTTTCGGCGATGTTTTATAAAAATGCAACGTTTAAAAGCAAAGCACGCTCTAATAAAAACGTGGCTTCTAATATATACGATTATGCTTGGCAAGCATGTTATAAGTCTTTCATCTGGCATTAAAAATATGGGATTCAGACCCCACGTAACGGGTCGATTTAATGCCCAGGTAATCTTGATAAATGCCTCCGTGCAAACTTATTCACCCAAACCGATCGCTCGCTTTATGAAAAGTTCAATGAAACAACCATTAACAAGTACTCCAATTACTGACGGATTCAGGAAAATATTACTCGTCTTCTGAAAATCAAAGACCCGGTGATGTTATATTTCAAAAGGATAAATTTGTTTTTATAAAATAAATGTTTGAATTAACATGATAAAACAGACAGTTTTTGATTTCATTAAGCACTTATGAGAGAGTGAATTGTAAAAAGCGGACAATACATTAGAGCCCTACAACGCGAGCAGGTGAACTCGAACGTAAGAAATCTAGTTTGTCAGGAGGGCATTTGTGTACACGCACACAGACAAAAGAAAGTAGGTCGCGCGCGCACCCGACGCAAGCATCAATTTGGAACGGAGGCGCCATTGAGCTTCGGGACGCGTATTCAAGATATTTTAACACGTGCCAATGTCCAAAATCGCGAAGGAACGCGGATGTGACTGCCGATACTGCGCGCTTATTTGAAAAGCGAAAAATCGCAAGCTGCAGAGGATTCGTGTCTTCTTTTTCCCTTATAAATAACCGATCATGCATTATGATAATAAACTCTCTTTAATATTCGCCTCCTGATGCCTCTATATTCACAATTTACTGATTTTTCATACAATTTTTTTTCGCCCGCTGTGAAAGTTTAGGTTGAGTTATTGCGATTATGATTTATGCTTTATACTTAAAAAAAGTGTTGATTCCGCAATAAAATTTATGATGAAAAAAAGAATCTTTCCTTTTTTACAATTGTTTATCTATTCATACAAGACGCTAGTATAAATTGATATAAAAGTATGTTGATCTCATATACTTTCATTTCATGATTAATTAGTATATACAAAATTGATTAATTGAGATGGGGGATTGATTGTGGAGCCTTATCCAAACCAGTGGCTGCCCATGCAGTCCCTTGTCCACTCTGTTTGACAGACCCAACACCATTGATAACCACAACCTGCTCTCGTGCAAATCATGTGCATGCAGCCACCTAAAATGATAAAAAAGAAAAAATTAATGAAAATGAATCATAATCAATTCACGCATGAAAGTCACACATAGATTTATCATCATTTTAAATCAGCACTGAAAACTGATTAGAAATTAATTTTGTAATGATATAAATGTGTACAAGAACAGAATGCCTCGAACAGAGGGAGAACCAATCTATCATTCTCACCATCTCTCTCTGTAGGTGTCCGACATTTGGGACACGGTTTCGTTGAAATTCTTATGGTTTTATTGGTGGCGTCGTCGTATTTTGCCTGGAAAAGATCGTTTACATCTTTATATGAAATCCGTCATAAAACAAACTGCGCGATATTTCTCAATGTAAATCATAAAAAATTACATCTTTGGCCTTTAGAGGATCAACTACGTATCCGAACGGTAAGTTTATCGAGGCAGAAGGTGACGGAGGCACTTCGCAGGATCCCGTGTGAAATCCCTGTAAACACCTTCGACAAAACACATACTAAAAAATAAAACATTGTTTTTATTTCTTTTCAGTTTTTCGACAGTAAAATTTTATTTTTACGCTTGATAGTTTTTAGAAAAATTACTTACGCCGCAACCACCTATACATTGTATCTTTCGACACTTTTCCTCGTCTCCGTTGACGATTGGTGGTGGAATTATGCCCATTCCACAATCCGGTTGTGGACAAAGAAGACCACCTTCTTTTAACACATACTCCTCGGCGCCAAAACGTTGATACTGCTCATACTGGATTCAGATACACGTTTCCAATTAATTAATTTCAAAACCAAATTTGATTTAAATTGAAGCGAAAGCTCATTTTGTTTCTTCATCCGCGACCATTTAACTTGATGTTATCTCTCACATTAATCTCAACGTTCATAAATCAAAAATTGTACACTTTCAAAGAACGTACATTTGTACGTTACAACGCGTATACCTGCTGTGGATTAAGAAGGTGAAAATGGTGGGTTTCCGGTATGTAAGAGTTTGGGCACCCTGCTGGACAAGGCAGAGTGTAGTATCCGCTGACCTCATCAAAAACAAATTGTCTCTCTCGTAATCGTGCAGAGCAGTAATCTCGGAAACAATCTAAACAGGTTACGTGTGCTTCTTCGCAAGTAAACACAAGTACAGTATCCCTGAAAATGAACAGTCAATAAGATCAATTAAAAAGTACTGGACATTGTTTTTCGATCGACTGTTTGAGTGATCTTGAAAATATGTTATACCTAACGTCGGTGCACGCCAAACATGGAACCTGGCCCAAATTGGGCTTGATAAGGTACAAAGGAACCGCCTCGTCTGTCTCTCCTAAACTGGCGTGTTTGGCACATTTAAAATAAAACTGTGCGTAATGCACTGGAGAGTGCGCCTCATCCGAACGAGTTTCGGGTGCAGCGCACAAAGGGTTTTCACAGTTCACCGTGATTCTTTTCGGAGATAATACATCGGGCCAGCATTGCGGATCCCTGTCCACAGTCACAGCGCCACTTTTGCATGCTTCACAGCGTACTCTCAATTTGCCTGCTTGTACCGCACCGCACGGTTTTGAACAAAAGACGTAAAAATGTGCCCGGTGCTTTTCTGGCTCGACAACTGTTGGGAATGACAATTAAACGGTTGCATTATTCAATGTTATTCAAAATTTCGCCACTTTGTTTTTACGAGTTCATTTTTTTTTTCAGTTTCAACATAAATGAGGTGCTTCAGAACCTGAACTAGTCGAGGTATCCTTTTCACTGAAAGATTCATCCAAGGGAAGATCAGATAAAGTCTCATTCAAAGGCTTTCCGCCGCTTTCCATCGACTCATTTAATTCCTCTATTGTATCACTTTTGTTCTCATTTTGAATCTTGCGTTTTGGCGTACGAACAGCGTGCAAAATACTTTGTTGGCCCAAATCACATTCCTAAAAAAAAAAGTTACAACTTTCAAAATTGGAACGTCGCGAATAACAATTTGAATCTTTACCTCTATGATGGTAGAATTATGCAGTTCCTTGCCGGCGAAAATAATTTTGATATCCTCCGGTAACATGCCCATCTTAGGTGCCAAAATTTCTTTCACCTCTCGGATGTCCCATTTTGGGTCAAGGTCAACCGACAACGTACTCCCCGTGTACGTTTTGATATAAATGTTCAAGGAATTCGATATCCTCTTTTTACCGAACCAAATGACGTTCAGCATTTTATAAAAGAAGCCTCTTATGACGTCAAGAATAAAACTCATCGTGACTTGAGTAAACGCGGATTAAAAACATTGCACTCAGCGGCAATTGAAAAACCTCATCTTTTTCAAACCGAACGAAAATCAAAAACACTTCAAACTGTCAGAGGGCGCATTTTTGTAAACAACAAAAAGAAAACAACAATCAGCTGTTTCGTCCCCCACTTGTGGTGTGATGGGAACCCAACCTAACCGTAAAAGGGATGCTTTGTTGTTTCAAACGATTGTCGACAGGTGGCAATTATTGTAACAGGTGCCTGTCTTGCCGACTTGACGAATATTTAGCATGGAATGAAATTGGAACAAATGTTTTTTTAGATGTGTATATATGATGTGATATAACTTGTCAATATGTTGAGTTTTATTGTGTGTGGACGTTTCTTAAAAGTCGCGAAAAACGACCGTGGCTCGATCCTTAGAACAGCATTCTCGTATTCCCGTGGCAATACCAAGCTGAGACTTTGTTCAAAAAAACTTAACCCCATTTCACTGACTATTGCCCGGGTAATGTTTGGATCATATTTATTTTTTACTCTGCTTGCAAATACCTCGTTTATTAGTTATCTCTTTGTTTTTATCATTTTGACATTTCATTTATTTTTACCAATCAGTTATTTATTTCTAACTGTTTGTTTTTATTTTGCTTTGGCTGTGAACGAACTAGTTTTTGCAAATCAGGATTGCTTTTTTATCGTGCATTTCTTTTATTTGCAATTAATTTTTCTTTCGTTGCAGACTTGCACAGGAAATGTGATAGACCGGGCGCAACAAAAAGAAAATGTACCTCAAGCAAAATCAATTATTCCCCCGTCGAAGAGCAGCCTGGTCGTTAACAGCTTGACAGGCGGCAAACAAGGCCAACAAAAAAGAAATTGTTTTCACCCAGGAGTTTCTAGTTTAAGTCGAGATGGTATTGGCCTCAAAACTGATAAGCCGGTCAGCAGTTCAGATATGACAAAAGCGATGCTGGGTTACATCTGGCCAGAGGTGCCAAAAAATTTCATTTTATTGTTTCTACGATATTAAAATTTAAACTGAGACTAATTGATTATTCTGAAATTTATATCAATAATTATGGAATTTTAAATGAAGGAAAATGAAACGAAAAACATTTGTTTTTTTTAAGGATGAGCCTGATATTAGAAAAAGGGTAAAACTAGCTGTGAGTCTACTTATAGGAGCAAAAGTTTTGAACGTTACCGTACCCTTTATTTTTAAATACGCAGTTGACTATTTCAACGCAAGCCAAGCGTTGAATTTGAATTCAGCTCCGGAAACTGTAGCTGCTGTTGGAATGTCTCTACTTGTTGGATGTAAGATTAACAAACTGCAAAAACTGACATTTCAAATGTCAACATTTGATTTGCATCTTTTTCTTTACCTTTTTCTAGTTTTATTTTTTTATAATATTGGCATACGTATGATAAAAATAAATTTTGTTTCAATTTGCAGATGGTGTAGCTCGAGCAGGAGCTGCAGGTTTCAATGAATTGCGAAACGCGGTATTCGCAAAAGTAGCCCAGAATTCGATTAGAAAAATTGCAAGAAATGTTTTTTTGCATTTGCATAATTTGGACTTGTCTTTTCACCTCAACCGGCAAACCGGCGCTTTGTCCAAGGTAACTATCATCTCATCTCGTAAAGTAACAAAAACGAGATGAAAATGTACGATTTGAATAGACGAATGAAACTCAATAGATAATGACAATTGCAACTTGCGAATTTCCAGACAATAGATCGTGGAAGTCGTGGTATCAATTTTGTCCTCACGGCGATGGTCTTCAACATTGTACCAACCGTATTCGAACTTGCATTAGTAAGTTCAATTTTAGGACTGAAATGTGGTTCTGAGTACACTGCTGTGGCACTGGGATGTGTGACTGCGTACGCAGCTTACACTTTATCAGTTACCCAGTGGCGAACGAAGTTTCGTGTTTTCATGAACAAAGCTGAAAATGAAGCTGGAAACAAAGCTATTGATTCTCTGATAAATTATGAAACTGTTAAGGTAAAATGCTAGGGACATTATTTGAAAATGTTGCAAATGAACTTTTAATTGAAAATTAATGTTTATTTGTTGCAGTATTTCAATAACGAAACATTCGAAGCTGAAAGATATGACAAGGCTTTGAAAAAGTACGAGGATGCATCTCTGAAGACCAGTACAAGTTTGGCGATGCTCAATTTTGGCCAGCAGGCAATTTTCAGTGCGGCTTTGAGTTTGATCATGGTTTTAGCTGCTCGTGATATAGTGAACGGTAACAATCGTGCTAACAAAATTGAACGACAGTTAATGAGTTTTTCACTCGGTAGACTAAAATTTCGACGCTCTATTATTTTTGCAGGAACTTTAACTGTAGGAGATTTAGTTATGGTAAATGGATTACTCTTCCAATTGTCAATTCCGCTGGGATTTTTAGGATCAGTGTACAGAGAAGTTAGACAAGCATTCATTGATATGCAAACCATGTTTTCTCTGATGACAATGGATCCTAATATCAAGGTATTGGTATTTTTGATATGGAAATGAAAATTCGTTCTACAATCACGTCATATTCAAATTTGTGTTTCGATCTTCTATTTCAGAACAAGTCGGACGCTTTGCCTTTTCATATTCCTCAAAAACAAGGCTGAAATCAAATTTGACAAAGTGAATTTTCAGTATGTTGAAGGCAAGAATATTTTGAATGATGTTTCCTTCAATATTCCGAGTGGAAAGAAAATTGCTATTGTCGGAGGATCGGGATCCGGGTACGAACAAAATTCAAAACTTCCGTAAATGAAAACGGAAAACGTTCAGTTGTTTTTATTCTGTTATTGCATTAAATTTTTAATGTTTCAGGAAATCAACAATGATACGATTACTCTACAGATTCTTTGATCCCCAAAGAGGAAATATTTACATAAACGACAAAAATATCCAAGACTTGGATATCGACGACTTAAGACGATGTATCGCAATTGTGCCTCAGGACTCGGTTCTCTTCCACGATACGATTTTCTACAATCTTCACTACGGAAATCTTTCCAAGTCTGAGGAACAAGTGTATGAAGCAGCCAAAATGTCAAATCTTCATGAATCTATACTGAAATGGCCCCAGGGCTACAACACCCCTGTTGGAGAAAGAGGGTTGAAGCTTTCTGGTGGAGAAAAACAACGAGTTGCAATTGCTCGAGCAATTTTGAAAGATTCACCAATTTTGGTGTTTGATGAAGCAACTTCTTCATTGGATTCTATCACAGAACAGGTTAACAAATTGAAACATTATTTATTCATTGACTGTTTTTGAGTTAAAAATTATTGATTTATTGATTTTTTTTTCAAATTTTCAGAATATTCTTGAGGCACTACGCCGAGCAACCGAAAAGAGAACATCGATAGTAATAGCTCACAGACTTTCCACAGTCATAGACGCAGATGAAATTTTAGTATTTGACAAAGGAGCACTAGTCGAAAGAGGAACCCACTCGCAACTCGTGGAAATTCCTAATTCCTATTACTCAAAGCTGTGGAACGCTCAACATATCGGTGTCATTCAATCCGATGCAAATAAGAAAGCGAAAATCCGACCCGAAGGCAGTCGTTAAAGAGAAACAACCCATCGCAACGTGTCACTTTTTTTGTATATCAATATAAAATGTGCGATTCTGATGAAAAAAAAAGATATTATTTTTAAAATAGTGCAATCGATTTGCATTGCATGTTATAACGATTGCCGTTGTGATCAAAAGGAGACAGAGATGCAGGCATCTTGTATCCATTTATCCCGGCTCATTTTGTTGTAAATATGTATGTCCAAAAATGCAGCATCTATATTACAAAACTTTCTTTTGTGAACGCTATAAGTCTCGCGGAATGAATGTCAAATTCATCAACTCAAAAGTTATATGTTCAACATTTTGTTCAAACAAAATGTTTCTAGTCAGTTTGATGTAAAATGGAATATGTAATTTGCCACTTAACCCACAGCCAAGATTGTATAGAAATTCTATCGTTCCAGCGGAATAAAAATTTTATATTTCATCTATGTGATAAATTTTATTGTTATTAAACTTTGATTTTACTGTCAGATTAACGGTGTCGCTCCAAAGTGATACGTGTCGTTTAAATAAATAATATGAACGAACCGAAACGAGGCCTCCGGGGCCACACGAGCGCCAAGTTTGAATTTCAAATCGATCAATTTGACAGACGTCTCGTGCACTCGCAAAGGTCTTATTAACGATAGCGCAATATCCGTGCGAATGAACATTACGCACCTTCGGGCTGGAATATTCGTGCTGAAACGAACGTGTTACATTGTAAGCTTAATTTGATCAATAAAATGTGTCTGCCATTAGTATACTCTTGCGGTCGCCTTGACAACCTCGCGTGAAAACAGAGTCGCGGATGACACTTTTTTTTCGTTTCAAATGTCAAGATTCGAGCGAACCTCCTTGTGTTCATATTTGAAAAGTGAATTCAAAGCTTGAGTGAAAATGCAAGCTCGAAGAGCCCACTGGTACTGATTTTCACGTGATTTTAGGCTTAATTATGATGCAAAGCGGAATACCATCGCTGCCGGTAGTGTGCTCTGATAAACACTCATGTTCGTCAAGGTGTTCATCTTTATATCATTACTAATAACAATTCGTAATCATTTTTTATCCTATACTTTAATTCGAAAATTTACCATCATCTTGATTTTCACTCCGCCGGATTTTAATTGCTCAACACGTTGGATTTTCAGTAAATATTCAGAATCTTTGAACGGAACTCCACGTAAGGGCAAATTACCCCTGAGTGCTACTCGATTATTGAAAAGGAAACCGTTTAATGATGTGTACGGAGGTGAGCCTTGAAAATGTGATTTTATCGGAAATAAAAAATATTGTTTATCAAGATAATGTCGTCCGTATGTTGTCAATTTTAGTGAACAGCCCGTACAGAAATAGTTCACGCTTTTACCCACTAGCTCAACCGAATAAATCCTCTAAGAACCAAGTGTCTCAGAGAATTTTATCCGCAAAGATGTTACGAGTTAAGCAACTTCAAAATCAACTGACTGATGCACATTATCACTTGAACGTAAGTCAAGACTTTTCGGTTAAACTTTAACGACTTTTGTCCTTAGCTGACAATTTTGTTTGATCGGGCGAAATTATTTTATTTTTATTTTTTTATTTTCAAGGAACTTTCAAACGAAAATAAACTGTTGAAAGCCATTCAGAAGAAACAGGAATCTGCTCTGCGAAAATACGAAGGAACAAATGCCGAACTGCCGAGAATCATCAATTCTCATCACGAGGATCTACGAGTTTTGCAGGCAAAGTATAAGAAACTCAAAGAGCAACACAAAATCACCTGTGACAATCTTAAAGAAAAGGAAAAAGAATTGCATTCTTTGCAGGTATTCAAATAAATAATTAAATAAATAAAATTTATCAAGCATTTGATTTAACGAAATTTTGTTTTTACATTGATATACTTTTAGGTTTTTAACAAAAAACTTTTGCAACTAAGTCAAAACCGCAATTTGCTTGAACGCGACAAACTCCAGTCTCAAGTAACGGATCTGAGTTACCAAATGGAGCAGCAGCAAAACACAATTCAAGTAACACTTGAATCATATATTAAAAGTTTTCATGAATTTAATTTGTCAGATGACTAATTTGATTCCAACACCCGGCAGAATCTGAATAAGAAATTAACCCTGGAGACCAAGTCATTGAAACAGCAATTACACTCGGAGGTTGTGAAGCACAAAGAAACGCAAAAAAATTTGCAAGACACTTTAGAAAAACTTAAGAGTCTGGAGGACATGCTAGACAACAGAGAGAAGAGGCTGTATTATAACAACCAGTTGCCTGTTTTTAATAAGACTAGAAGCATTGCAGGCAACTGCTCGTTTTCAAGCCTGGAAGACTCCGGGTAATGCAAACATACTTTTGTATTACAAATATAAATAATTATATAACTGAATATCTTCTTTTTTCAGAGTTAGTTTGAATTATTCAAAGTCAAGTATAAAAAAGATTGAAAACGATTTGAATGACAAAATTTTGGTAATTTATTGTCATATGTTTTCTTTTCTAATAAAATTTGAATTTTGTTATTTCATTTTCGTTTTTATTTTAGCCGAGTTTGTCGGACCTGGACATGAATTTTGAAAGAAAAATGAATGGCAAGAGCCACGATAGTCAACTGCTGTTTCTGCCAGTCGGTCAGAAACTTCGCCTTTCGAAATCCGCCAGCAGATCGATATCCGCAAAATCTACAGACCTGTCGGAAAAATCCGCAAGTTCATTGAAAAAGGTGATAGACGAGGATGATCTGGCTTTAAGCCCTCAAGAGATTGACAAGTTGGAACTAGGCAATAAGGAGGAAGATGACAAGTGTCACAAGTTGGATTCAATTGATTACAACAATTTGCCGCAGTTGAATGATGTACAGGATTTCGTTGAAGAAACTGATCTGAAACACGAGGAATTGTTTAGAAAATCAAGACAAGTTTGTGCGAGGTTTGTTGAATAAGATGAAATAAAATTACAATTAAACTTCAAGTCGAATTAAAAATATTTTTAATTTGAACGATTGAAATTTTCATTTTAAATTATCGTTCATCGATTTTCTAGATTGACATCTGAACAATCCCCACCAATATCTTCTCGTACAATGACTATTGCCAATCACAGAGGGAACTACGAAGAAATCGAGCGAATGGTCCAGCAAGAGTTTAACGAAGGTCAGAACTTCGCCCTGAGCGTCTTTCAAAATGGTCCAGAGAGAACTTTTGTTCATGATGATAAAGATAGCAGGAACGAAGTCAAATCTCAAGATGATACGTTATTTGTAAAGGAGATAAAAACTAATGTGATTGCGACAAATAGTACAGAATCTGTGAAGACGCCGGAGAAGAATGACGATTCACAACACCTCGCAACTGAAGTGAATGAAGAAAAAGTTTCGAGTTCCACCGACGTTCCAGAAGGCAAAGGTAGTGAAACTTTCCGGCAATCGAACAGCAATGGCGACTTAGAACATTTCTTTGACAAATTGATCTGCAAAAATGGAAGTGCGGATGACGAGGTGGAGGAGGCGGAAAAATTTGCCCTCAAGGAGAAAGAACGGCTGAATGTGTATTTGGAAAACGAAGTCAAAGATGTTGAAAAAGTAACGAAAAATAGCTCGGAGTCACGAAGGAACAGTCGAGATAACAAGAATGAAAAGAAAAGTGAGAGTGATAAGAAAGATTCGAGAAAATCAAGCATGAAAAATTACGATAAGGAAAAATTGTTGGCTGAGATGAAGGCTATTGATAACAACGATAACATTGAATATTATGATCAAAAGGTAAGAAAAAATAGCGGAAACGATCGTACGCAGATTACGGAAAATTTGTATCGTGGGATACCGACACAGAGAAGAGGCGACGCTTTAACAAGTACAATTCTCAACACCAAATTAGACACGAAAACGAAGAGCAACGGTATCATGAAGTTTCATTGACGATTGATATCGAGTTTAAAAAGTTTCCTGCTTTTATATATATTTTTCAACTTGGTATGAATAAACAAATATTTTGAAAATAATAACGCTGTTAGCTGAAGTGTATACAAAACCAACTGGTCATTGTTTTCTATCTTTTATTTTTGTATTTCGATTTTCGATGTAAATGGTTCGATTACAGAACATCTGATATTATATACAAGTTCAATTCAACACTGAAATGATTCGATGTCAAGTAAATTAATTCAATTAATGTTGTACATATTGATATCAATTTACCAGCACAAAGAAACAGATAAGTGTTGACAAGAAACTACAAATGGAGGTTTAACAAAACCGCTTAGACCGATTCGTTTGTGTGTCGTGGAGCAACCCCGGAGGCTTCCTCGTCAGATGTGCAAGGTGGTGGTCCACTTACGGCACCTCTTGAAGAAGTTGCCTGCATCAGTTCTTTATCGGGTTCACCCCTGTACTCGTATAATAAAATATTAAGTGTTTCTTCAAAGATGCGAGATTCTGGAAATTCTACCTACAATTCAAGAAAACAACATAAAAACATTATTTCAACAATTTTCTACATTTAAAATACTAAAATATTGAATTTCATTTTACCTTTGTGTGTTTTTTGTCTGTCGCATATACTATAGAATGACAGCAAACTTCAGCTACTTTTCTGCCATGGCCATAAAATGTCCAACAACATATTTCACTAGATCCAATCACATCTTTGATGAAAAAAATTCTGTTGCTAAAACGTAGAGACATCTTGTCAAATAGTTCAATGTTTTTGAGAAGGTTGTCATCTGAAGTACTGTAACAAAAAATGTACAGTTATAAATACTGAAATTATAGGATCAATTTTTTTAAACGTTTTAATGAAAATCAAAGTTCAAACCTTGTGTAAGAATACTTGTTATTGTGTCTATTAACAAGCAATTTGACAACTGGTTTTGTTGAGCTATTTATTAAAAATTGTTCTTCCTTTTGTGACGTGATCAGAGGGATTCTACAGATTGGTTTGCAATTAGGTTCCTTTTCCTTCTCTTTTTTTCTGCAGAGCCTGCTCGCAAGATTCAGATAGTTCGCTGATACAATAATATTTTGCCTCGGCAAGCAGCTCTGCGATTTCTTTTGTATTTTCTGGCAAAGGAACTGAGCCATCCCGTAAGAAATTCAGAATTGTTCCAAAGTATTTGCCACAGCGGTCAATTAAAACCCAACCTAAAATTTGTAAACATTGTATGATGAAAAATGTGTATTATAAAATTAGACAATAATAGTAGTCATTTTATTTACCTTCTGGATCAATGGGCACGTCCATTCGACCGCTGAACATGGCTCGTAACATTGTGTCATGTTTTCGTAAAGTAGTTCTGGTGGTATAATGTAAAGCTCCGCCGACGTTCAGTTTGACATAATCTGAAGGATATTTGACAACAGGTTCGTGGTCACCGGACATTGTGAATCAAATTATAAAATTAACCTGAAAGAAAATGTATGCACTTTCAATTTAGCAAAAAAAAATCATATTTGTTTATACTTAAACATTGCAACAAGTTAAAAACGAAACAAAAGCAATCAAAATAAAAAGAAAAAAATAGTCAACACAAGTTTGAAAAGATCAAAACAAAAATTTTTGCAGCAATTAATGATAATCCATTTTGATAATGTTTGTAAAAAAATAACATCTTCAGTGAAATACGATCGACAGAATTCAAACTGTTAACGAAATCTTTAACTTGAGTAATCACACGAGAACTCGACGAAAATAGTGGACACCTGTCAACACTGTCATCGAATTTGCAACATTGACAAGTGCAAAACAGCAAAACTAATTGAAGCTCACAAATAAAGATGACGGAAACTAAAATAACCTCTTTGTGTGATGATGAGAACTTGCAAACGAACGAGTTGGTGGCGATAAAAGATTCGTGATCAATTCAAATGGTCGTCAAATTTTATTGAACTGCAAACTGACGGTGTTTACATCGGCATTCCACACGCTATTGGGTCCAGCTTTCAGCTGATGTATATCACGTAGACCGATGACATTTTGATTCGAGCGATTTGATAATTAACCGTGTACGCCCAGAGGGCGCTAACATCGTGTTTTGTGATGGAGACTACAGCGTTAGGTCCATTTCCCACTTACGGAAAAGTGCCGTCGTCTCAGCAACATTGACGCGAGCTTCAATATGATTAACAAAAAAGATGCAAGAATAAATTAAATACTTACCTTGAGTTTTTTTATAGCTGAAAATAATTGATTTTCAACTATTAATAATGTTTTTCTACTTATGTTGTTTAATTATCCTTTAGTTTCGATTAAAAATTTCATAAAACACAAATACTTTTTTTAAATTATTTCATTTTTCCTATTGATGATTTTTTTACGAAGTGTCATTACCGAATTTTCTGGGTTCAAAGTTCAGTGAACATGCCAGAAGTGAAAAAAGTTAGAAAAATTCAAACTTGGCCGAGTTAAAAAACTGCTTTATATTTTAAATTGAAAAACATCAAATTAGAAATAAAAAGATCATTTAAACATTAATTAATCGGTAAAATAAGAAACAATAAATTGTTTTTTATATATTTTGTGTGAAAATGAAATGGACTTACTTATCAGATCAGTGTTCATTCCTACTCAAATTTTTCTCAGAATTGAAACTCACACTCATCATTAAGGTCATAAAAGTTAGCACCCCCACCCCTCCAAAATGAATTAAAAATTGCACTAAAATTTGAGTCTAATTAAGGTCCATTAAAGTCCACAAAAACCGAATTTTAGTCCAAAATGTTCCGAGAGTTGAATCGACTTGAAATTTTGTACACTTGTAGGTCATGATCAGATCTGCTCTGAGAAAAATTGGCAAGGCTGCGAAATTGACTGAATTTTGTGTACGAATTTTCAATGCGCACGTCGGGACGAACTGACGTACTGAGACTACGACTTAG
>JAAMPD010000864.1:0-34780 GCA_025266255.1 Trissolcus basalis
AAAAAAAAAAAAATTAAATAAATAAATAAACAAAAATGTATTGCAAAAACGGGGATCCACCACAAACGTTCCAATTAAGATTGAATTAAAGTAAAATTGTGAAAATCAAAAACAAATTTCCCAATAAAATTATCGCCAAAAAACCAACAAAATGAACGTGATAAAAAGAATGTTCAATTGAATTGTTTGAATCAATTTTGAAATGTAAAAAAAAGAGAGATTAGTTTATGGTTTTTGGATAATCTGATGAAATATTTGATGATTGAAAAAAGAAAATGTTATTTTTTTTTCGAAACGGGATTGATTATTTTTAATCTTTTCTTGTAGATTTCTTCAAGGTTGAGAGAGAAGGGTCAGTTGCGAGGAAGTTGGCCTACTAAGCCAGTAATATTGAGTCGGAATCGGTCAAGTTGCGGATTGATGGGTATCTTATTGTGCCAACTATTCGAGCCTAGCAAAAAAGAGTATAGTAGCGGGCAACGGCGGAGCATTGCGTGCGCAAAGTTGCTATCAATACACCCGCTGGATACATGCGCAAAGAGGCCGCGCGCTTTAGTACGGCACTGCGCGACTCAAGCCGAGCGAGCGCGGATGGTTCTCTCGCGGGTTTGGCTGAGTCGTCGCGTTTGCCAAACGTCCAACATACAAGTCGCGTAGGGGCGTCTCCTACCCTGTGCAACGCTTCGCGTACCGTCGTTTCCGAGGGCGCACCCCGAGACTAACCAAAACACTGCCTTTCAAGCGCTCTTTCAAATTACAAAACAACTTACACCTCGAAGACGAGGCTTCAACAATTCAATTCATAGGAATTACATCAAATTTGCGCGAGTTCGATCTGTGCTGTTCACTGCCAGTTTTCCAAAAGGGAACCATGCTGACAACGGTCGCGGTTGTTGCAAAATTGACCACAAGTGCTGTGCTGCAGCTTCGGAGGGCCAAAGATTAGCCCGCGAAGAAAGTGCGGGACAAGTTTCAGGGCCTAGCGAGGGTGAGCAATCAGTTCTTTTGTCGCTAATGCTTCGAGTGGCAACGTTTGACCTAATTTCTTCAAATCACAATTCGATAGTCGGCCGCGGAGGATGTTGAACTAGTTTCTTGTCCTTTCTGCACTGGGTCTTCCCTGTTCGTTGATGGGCGTCCCGTTTTGAGCGCTGCCTCCGGTCGAGTTTCAAAAAAAAAAATCGCGCTGCGAAAATGGCCGTGGGTTGCACGCCATTCTTCTCTCGTGTCAATTTTCTCTCTCGTCATTATATTTATCCGAAACAATTATTTCTCATCCAAAATTTGATTTCACGCTTTTTCTAAAGCTCTGTTCTACAAATTTTGTTCAACTTTCTGCCCCAGCCGACTGTACCCTTTGACTTTTTAATATAATTTTCTATTAAACCAAATAGCAATTCAACATTAATTGTTTGGTTTTAAGAATTTTCGTGTCATTAAAATGAGCTTCAATTTTTTTAGTCCAAACAAAATCTAACGATCAATCGCAAACTTTTTTTTTTGTAATTTGCATAAGAAATTTATGGTTCGAGCGGGGCAAATTAGTATTGATGAACCAATTAAATATAGATGATTCTTTTCCGACTGATAAGATAACGAATCGTCAAATTAATGTAAATACAAGATGGCGTCTCATTACAGTTTTGAGTTCTTTTTTTTTGCAATTGCGGAAAAATTACAAGCTTCAGCAGGTTTGTGTAACCATTTTTTTTGCAACTACATTTTTTATTCACGCTTCTTCCTTTGCGTTCTTTTTTTTTTAATCTTTTTCCGTCGCTGTAATTAGCACAATTTTGTAAATTTATGTAAAAATATTGATCATGCTTGAGAGATCGGTCATGAGGAAAAATACCGCGAAAAAATGATCCGGGAATTTGTACGTCTAATTTTATTGATCTTTTTCTCTCTAATGGATAATTGCTCTCCGGAGTGTGCTTTCGTTTGTAATTTGAATAAAATTTGAAGCAAGAATTGAAAAGTCACGTATACTGATAAGTCAACGTCATTAATGAGACAACAATTTATTATTTCTCCACGCATCCAAATTGACCGATAATATTTACAGAATGATACCTCGACTCGTTTTTAAAATTCCAAACTAATTGTAGTGAGCAATTTGTGATTTATCCGCGCTTCTTGCATCTCGTTAAACAATCGAATGTTGTATAACGTTAATCCGCCGGTTATTATTACTTAAGACCAGCGGTATCGCGCGCGTAATTGAAGTCTGCGCGAGGACAGAGTGCCGGTGAACGTAACATTTATCATATTGGAATATCCGATATACGTTTTCGAATCTGGTTTACAGTTTACGCCGCGACATCGAGCCGCTAGCACCGCTTTATCTCTCGTGCGGTAAAAACCTCTTTTTTACAATGCCATTTCGTCAGATCCTTTTTGCTTCACGGACATTTTTACCTCGTTATTAGTATTGTGTTCAAAGAACCCGGATTCTAATGATATAATGTTATTTTTGTGCAAAAGTGAAAATCTTATTTCCGCTCGAAACTCTGGTACAAAAAAGAATTAGATTATACAATTATTTACTCCTTTCTTCTATATACAAAAAGTCATCATCAGGGTTCGGCTTATTGTTTCATTTTATTTTTATAGTTTATCTTTTTTTTATTTAATTTATGACATAACAAAGTATGGATGTTTTTATTTATTCGTTCTTTAATTCGTACACTGTCACGTGAACGAAACTGGTTTTCTCAAATGAGGTGTACCGATTACATTACCGATTTTCATTATTTTGTAATCAAAAACTGTTTGTAATCAAAACTTCTAATCAAAAAAATTATTTTGTCATCAGATATTACATTGAATGGAAAAATTGAATGAAATAATTTTCTTTAATTACAAAAAAAGTTTCCAAAATGAATTTTTGTAAAAAATAATCATGTCTTGAGAAGAATTGAATAAGTAGGTTCATTTAACCTAAAAACTGAAATTTTAAACAAAGAAAAGTGTATTTATTGAAGATTAAAAAAATAATTGCCTCAGTGGGTAGAAAAAAATGGAACATTTTACGTAATGAATCAAATTTGAGTTATTCAAAAGGATACCGATGAGAATGTTAGAATAAATCATATTCCACACACGCACAAGCGTTGAATATGGTAATACAAAACAGTTTACATTTAAAAGTGGATTCTTCATTAGGAAATCATTGTCAGGGTCAAAATCTTTTTACAGTCTTATCTTCATTATCTTCTAAATCCATTTGGATCGGTCAACTCATTTTTTTCAATCTTAAGGGGAAAAAATTCCATAATGGGTGCGATATAAATATCCGATTCTTACTTTATGGCTTGTTTATCCATTACGATATCTTCAATAAAAATCACATCTCGCAATGTTACAGAACATCGTGCAATAAAAATTCTTATTAAAAATAACAAAGTATGATCGTTTAATTAGAATGGATTAAAAACTGAAACTCATCTTTTTTTTTCTGTCAAGATTTAAGGCAATTACTAATTAATGTTTAGTACTAATTTTAATCCCGGTTTAAATTTAACAGGGACACTTGGTTAAAATTGCAATTAACATTGATCAGATAAAGATGTTCGCGCGAATTTTTTTCGACTCAAGTATATTAGAATTACAGAAAAAAAAAGTAAGAATTAAATGTAACGAACGAAATTAAGTTCATTCTCTTTGGTTTTTCAGAACACCGCCCAACAATAAAATCTTCTCAAGGAAAGCTCAACAAGAACCACAATTTATCAGACTTAAAAATTTAAAACAATTGATTGTACACTTTTTTGAACAAGAGACAACACCCTTGACGAGTAACATTTTTTACCAATCGCTTTAGAATAAGATTTCGGTCAATTGATTTTCATTTGAAAAAAAAATTAATAAATAAATAAAAGAAAATATTGCAAATAAAAAAAACGACGCGAAGCAAAAGAGGAGACCATTCAAAAACACCACAGGAAGAGACTTAAAATTATCAAGGTGATTACCAAAGACGAAACAAAATGGCGGAAAAATGTAAGGTGAGTAAAATGCGTGAAAATAATTTTGTTTATAAAGAACTACTTAGTCGTAGATTATTTCGATTAAATTGTTTGTTTTGAATGAAAAAATAAAAAAAACATGGTTTAATTAAAATAATCATTTATTATGTTTTAATTCGTTTGATTTAATTTGAATAGAATAGAATTAATTTATTGGATATGAAACAATTTAAAGGGTACGATTTCCATCACGAAATTTCGGGTATGACGCGACGCACGATGAAGACTAATTTTGGCAGCGATGAATTTATTAACGAAGCTTTTACGAATATTGATAAATTGTATCATTATAACATTAAATTAGGTGAGAAATTCATGTGTTTATCGTCGGTGATGAAATGACTCTGTACTGCCGGCCCTTTTGAAATTTTGATCTACTTGTTCGTTACTCGTGTTTCACCTCTAATTTGACCTCCAATCTTGATAAGAGTTTATCAAACCGTACAAAAGTCATCAGATCATCGACGACTATCGATCGTTTTTTGAATAGCACAAGATTTGCATTTTTGAACGCGAGAGAAAAATGTTTAACACCCGCGCACGTTGGTGTTGTCGTTGTCAAATAAAAACTAACCAATTATGTATATCTTTTATTTCAAACTATTTTTTTTATTCGATTCTGCACTATTTTGGTTTTATCATTTTGACTTTTAGTACAAAAGTTTTGATTTTGGAAACAGAAAAAAGACTAGCTGTTTTCTAGATTGCACTTTTTGTTGTTTTGAGTTTTGTTTGTGCACGTTTTTTGAGTTCTTTTTGAAAGGTAAGTATAACAATTTATTTATCTAAGGGATTTACTTACCTGCAATGTCAAAACACATGAAATTTGAAAACATTTTGTTCCTGACAGTGAAACTCTACATTTTTAAAATAATATTTTCGCCTATTTATTTTTTGAAGACGAAAATTGAAATATATTAATTATATTATTATTCTAAAAATACTATTATAAATATTATTATTAAAACAAACCGAACGATCTAAGATCGACCGTCACATCAGTTGAAAAGATCTTTTTGGACTATTTTTAGCGGTGAAGAAAACCTGGTCAAGAATATACCATTTTGTAAATTGTGATTCGATTTAGTTTGATTTTACATAATCTGACAAAAAGATATCCCTTTCGATTCTATATGTCGAAGTCTGATCAAATCGGACAAATGAGTAGATCTGACTTGGACGAATTTTTCCATGTCTGATTCAACATAACTATATACATAGATCTGACTAGACGTTAAAAATTTCCTGAATTAAATCATACTTACTCATTTCTCGAGTCTCACTGGTTCTTGGAAAGAGACCCAACTGAAGCAGATTAAGTTGTCTAAGAAGTGCAAGAAATGCTTCTTCATTTGTGAGAGAAAAATTGTTTTCAAAGTTGTAATTGTTGTTGACGTTGCAGGTAGGTACAACCACTTAAAAACTATTCAAAGTATAAATAAATTGCAAACGAAGTACGAAGGATGGAGATTAAAATAAAACCGGGATCGGTAGCAGCAGATAAGATGGCCGAGTCTCGGGGGTTTAAGCGGCCAATAAACGAGTTGTGGAGCAGCGGCGGTGGCGGATTAGCTTCGACGGACGCCGATTCTGAGTGGTTGTACGAGGAGGAGGTCTCGGGGCCGCAGGACTCGGAGAGCGGCGGTGGCGAGCGGGTTCGCAGAAGCCGCAGGGACGAGTCGCGAGTAGCCCGTAGACGGGAGCCGACATCCAGGGTGGAGCAACAACAATATGCTGTGCGAGGCAGCTATGGCGAGCCTGGACCCAACGCCTTCAACGCAGCTGCGGCGGCTTCCTTCAAGCTGACGCGGGGGCGCAGCGCTGCAGCTCGTTATCTCCAGACGACAACCACCACAACCACCACGACGCATTATCATCACGGTGCACGTGCCGCGCGCCACGGCGCCGCTAGGCCTCCTCGCCACCACCCTCCCCGTACTTGTTTCAGTAATGAGACGCAGGAAGAAGTACAAGAGGACGACGAAGCCAGTCTCAGGCAATTGCTTGTAAGGTAACTGTCCCCTCAAATTTCCTACATCAACGTCCCACTGATGATCCGTTTCTTTTTACAGAAGATAAAAGAACGCCCTGCGGCTTACAGTTGCAATTTTGATCCTATTGGGAATCATCCAACGTTCATCAAAAATCTCAAAGTCTCAAAATGAAAGCAAAAACAAAAAAAAAAAAGAGTGATATCATATTTGGATACCGTTTTAAATGGGAGACGTGTTTTTGATAGATAAATTTGGCATGGAGATTGGAAAACTTGAAGGAGAATGGAATTTTAAATTGAAAGATTTGAAATTGATTTTGATCTTGTAATTTGAAATTTCAATTCCCAATAGGATTGACTGATTTTTAGTTGCACCGTTTCACTGACTAGGAAGATATATGAAAGGGGGCCAGACAAAAAATGTAATCGACAGTTCATGAACAACAGAACGGTGTTCATGAGGTGCCATCTGACACAGACCTATTATATACTGCCACGAAAATTTCTCCCCAAAATGAACATACATTTGACCAAAACTCTATAGTCTTATCTCTGATTTTCCGTCAATGCAATTAGCTTAGTCGTTGCATCTTTTCTTTTGCCTCTGAGAAAACTTGTTTTAGAAAACTATAATCTTGGTATTTGATTCGAATTGCATTTAGAAGAAGATGAATAGGTTTCTCTTCTCACACGGCATTGTTCTTGAGTTGTCAATTATAAGAATAATGTAACTTGGGATTAAATTCTAAACGTCGAAGGAAAAAAATATAAAATGAAATAAAAATAGAGGGAAAGTGCAAAAAACCACAGCTTTATGCGCTCCAGATTTTTCATTTTACCGATAATACGTCTTTATCCAACGAAAAAAACTGGATAACGAAATAAAAAATGAAAGAATATAACAAGTTGGATTGATTTTATGTGAACCCTAACGAAAAGAGAATTGCAATACATACAAGCTCACGCTAAATTAGGCAGATGCATACATCTTCAATACATGTTATATACTATACTATACTCATTGATGTTTTGTACTTACATAAATTCTATGACAGGCGCAAGCTTGAACCACTGGTTGCTCATTCATCAAATCATGTTTCATTGTATAGATTGTATTATATGTAGTTGCAAACTCAAAAGGAGCACTATACGCATCTTTTGCGATTGTACCGACCTCAAGACTTAGATGTGGGTTAATTGAATTCTAAACAGTTTAGAAAATTTTTTTGAGCTGTAGTTCTCCTTTATAGAAGATACAGTAACTGACTAACTTTCCTCTTCCCCTGGGACAGAAGAAGGAAAGGTAAAATTTGTGTGGTATTAAAATGTCTATCACGAGATCATCGTATCATGTGCTATTTTTGATCAAACGTTATATTTTTGTTCATCGCTGATGATTCGTTCTGCATAAAGTGAATTGATTCAAAATTTGTCGAAGCCTTTGATAGATAATCAGAGAAAACTCATTTGATTGGAAAATTTGTCGAAATTGAAATAATTTGAGTATACTTTGATGCAAGCGAATAATCTTCATCCGACATAATACTGAACCAAGACTGTGTTTCCAAACTAGGTAAAGTTTGAGCACAGAAAGAGGGAGAGAAAAGAAAGAAAAAAGAAAAGCGCGCGAGAGAAATAAGAGGGAGTGATAAAAGCAGGGTTCGAGCCCCTGCGCTATAATCTTCTACTTTGGTGTTGGACCACATGACTTCGAGCGATCGATCCGAATCGATTGGATTTGGTGGGATCTAACGTACGTATACGATATAGAGATATACTGATATATGTACGTTATTCAAAGTTAATCAAAACTAACAAATTACTATCTTAGATTCAAAATTTGTCATGGTAAGAGTTACCCAAATGCACTGGAAACTCAAATATACAACAAACAAAATTATCATTTTGACAAATAACATATATATAATATCTATAGTTTATTCATATTATATATAATACAATAATTACAAGTATGATTATAATTATGAGAATATATTTTTTAAAAAACAAAAGCAAAAGTTTCTAGTGCAAAAGAAGAATTTGAATGTTAGAAGAAAAAGTATTGTTTCATAAAATGTTCTGAAATTGAATCGAGCAAATTCTTTTGTCAAAAAGTAACTTTTACGATAAAGAATTATGCGAGTGGGGAGGCATGTAGTTTCGGAACACAGCCATGGTCTCCCTATCTCCTAAGAGTACATCTTATCATTTCGTTTTTTGGTTCGACATTTCATTTTGTATCATGATCAACTTTTGGCAAATTCTTTTTTACAGTCTTAACAAAAGTACCATTCAAAGTGACACGAAAAGTTTTCGACAGAGCTCAAATTTGTTAAGATTGTAAAATTTCATACTCATCTCAACGAGCACGAGCTAATTTCATTTCAAAAAGCGATTTCAAAACTTAGCGAAAGGCGGAATTGTTATACGTAAGAAACGGGAATTTCTGATCGCACGAAAAATTTATCACACCGAATGGAGATTTTTTTCCCCCCTGTTTGCATTGAAAATTGCTTTTATCTGGTGAAAATCGCTGGCAGATATTGTTTGAGTGGAATACAATCAGTGTTAAATCAGTATCGATTTGATGTCTATTATGGTATAACTAGATTTTCATTCAGATTACTTCTTTGCAGTCAACGAATTTCCCATTTAATACATTGAACAAGTCCGCAATTTGAGCACAGGTATTTAATAGGTCATTAAATGAATGCAACTTCGATTTGCAATTTGATCCACAAAATGTACGATCATTTTTGGATTTACGACAAAATCACAAAGTCTTTCGTGTTGCCAACACTTTTGAAACCTTTATTTGCATTTAGCATCTATATCAGTATTTGCGTATCTTCATTCATCTATATAGTAAAAGCTAGTTTTTACTACACACGCAATGCAGTAAACTAAAGCTTTCTATTTTCTCATGTCCTGAATCGATTTTACGGTTTTGCTGTACTATGCACATCGGACGTATAACATTATTTAATCATTGTCTAATCATATTTTAAGAAACGTTCACTTATTCCTCATAATCCATTAGTTGAACGTAATTCCACCTGAAAATACAATGACAGCTTAGATTCAATCAAATCCTTTATCTATCTACACAATCAAATTCAAGCCAATAAATTTGAAAAATAAAAAACAGAAAGACAAATGTGATCAGAATTGTGCAAAGTTATGAAAATGACAAATTTCAAAATCTTACTATGACAAGGAAATACATGATGTTTTAGTCGTTTATATTTTTACTCATTTCAATTGTAGATGATTTGCATACATTTTTTTGCACTTTGTAAGGATTGAGAAGAAAGAAAAAAAAAAAAAAATACAAAGTTTTAGTGAAAGTTTTCATTTATATTTCAGTGTGCGACTGAAATACAAAATAAACTAGCAAAATGAATTAATCATTTAGTTTGTATAGTTTTTGGTCCAATGTGCACTGTTGCAAATAATTATCACCATAGTTTTTGTTACAACCCACTCTCTATACATAGACATTAACAAATACACATGACATGCTTTTGTTTAGTGGCATTCACTCAATAATCTTATGATCTTGAATTAAATAAAGAAAAGAAAAAATCAATTCTAAAGAATACAAGATGGCATATTTATGAGATTTGCACTTAAAAAATTTAGATTCCTGTATTTTTCAAGTTCAGTTTGGTTCTGAATGAGATAATGAATTAAAAAAAAATTTTTTAACGACACCAATAGAAGACCGAAATTTCGAGATTATTTTACAATTTTTGGTGACATGGAAAAAATAATCCATCGGAGATAAAAATTGTTAGCTGAGAAAGGAAACTGGAAAATAATCTCGGAAGAGCAATATTAAGTTGAGATGAGCAGTCTAAATTAGTATAAATTAAGTGTAAAAGTAAAGTTTTACTTATGAGAGAGCTATAAAAGAAGATGAGTTGATATAAGTGTTTGTGCGTAGTCTGCAGAAACAGGTCAGCATCATGAGTATGAACTTGAGTATGAAGCTAGACGAGCTGCAGCGACGCGGCGACCGTCAGCTTGAGACCACGGTCGCTTTGTGCGAGATTCGCTCACAGCTGCAGGAGTTGACGAAAAAGCGTCGAGTCTTGTCAGAGTGAGGTCAGCGAAGTTAAACGGGACATGGTCGCGATTAAGGTAGATCGATGCCAACCGCTCATTATTTCCACAACCGATCAATAAATTTTCATCGTTTATTTTTTTACCATCATCTTTTGCATTTTTTGATAATGCAAAAATTTTTAATCACTTTATAATTAATACTTTTGTAACATAATGACAATACAACAATCTGATACAAAAATCTTTTTACAATGCTACAAAAGTCAATATTCATTTTTTTCTTTTTTGCATTTTTGTATCTTGGAGAAACATGTTTTTCCTTTGATTCACAGCATGAGCTGGACACCGTGCAACAAGTCAAGGAAGAAATAGAGGAACTGCGAGAGTACGTGGATCGTCTGGAGGAACATTCTCATCGAAGAAAGCTCAGACTTCTGGAGCAGGTAGCATTTTCATTGATAAAAAATGAAAAATTGAAAATGAACCACCGGCACAATTGTATACACGAAATTGTATTATAAGTTTGATATGCCTACTGAATTTCAATTTTATTTCTGTTATCTTTTTCTCGTTTTAGCACGACAAGCCGTCTCTTGTTTTAGCCGCACATTCAACATATTAGTTGTTCAGGTCTCTACAATGTTTTCTTCTCCTCATTTGATATTTAAATACCAACAGTTATTTGCACTTAATTTAGCTTCGGCTCGTATACTTTGGTACGCTTATTTATTTGAGTTTGCGCTTTTGTGTTTTAATTTTTGTACAAAACCATATTTTTATGACGATAATAAAACCGTTCGTATCATTTGTCATTTCGTTTTATTTGCAAACCTTGTTTTTATCTCTGGCTACAGCGAGTTACACCGGTCGACACAGTCGCGTTCAAACTTTTTAATTGAATATAACTTTGGTCCTTTTCAGGGGTTGACGTTTTTCCTCTCGTATGCAATATTGGCTGCAGTCCTTGGCATGTTGCAGTTTGGTTACAATACAGGAGTTATCAACGCACCTGAAGGGGTAAACCGTTTGAAATTCCCGTCGCAAAGATAAAATCGAACGATGCTTATCTTGCTCTCTTGCTTGCAGAATATCGAGAACTTCATGAAAGACGTATTCAAGCACAGATATGGCGAAGACATCTCAGAAGACAACGTTAAAAGATTGTATTCGATAGCAGTCAGTATATTTGCTATCGGAGGCGCTCTTGGAGGCTTCAGTGGTGGAATCATTGCTAACAGATTTGGCAGGTGAGATGATAAAATTTCAATTTTATTATCAAATATCAATTGAATCAAAAGCCCAGGCAAATAAAGATCCCATAAATATAGGTATCTGTGGCTAAAAGGAAAAACCAGTTAAGTATATAGGATTTACGTATACACTTAACTGGTTTTTCATATCTCTAATAATTTATATCAAAGATATTGAATAAAAAGCTGAAATGTTAATTTTGTTGTTTGATTTTGTTTTAGGAAAGGAGGTTTACTGATGAACAACGTGCTGGGCATCGTGGGGGCATGCTTAATGGGCTGTACAAAGTTTGCTAATTCTTATGAGATGTTGTTTTTTGGTAGATTTATTATTGGGATTAATTGTGGGTTAAATACTTCTTTGGTGCCGATGTACATATCGGAGATAGCACCGTTAAATCTTCGGGGCGGCCTGGGCACGGTGAACCAGCTCGCTGTTACCGTAGGTCTCCTAGTCTCGCAGGTGCTCGGTATCGACCAGATACTTGGCACCAATGACGGTTGGCCTCTTCTCTTGGGCTTGGCTATCTTTCCGGCCATTCTTCAATTAGTACTCCTGCCAATATGCCCAGAGTCCCCAAGGTGATACGCTCGCTTAATCACCAGCTTTGAACATTATCAGAAACGATTTGTCTTGTTTGTAAATAAATTAATTTGCACCTCTTGTATCTTTTCAGATATTTGCTCATTACCAAGCAATGGGAGGAAGAGGCTCGCAAAGCTTTGAGAAGACTGAGAGCGAGCAATCAAGTCGAGGAAGACATAGAAGAGATGCGAGCCGAGGAACGAGCTCAACAGGCCGAATCGACCATCTCCATGACTGAGCTTATTTGCAGCCCGACATTAAGAGCACCTCTTGTTATTGGCGTAGTCATGCAACTTTCACAACAACTCTCAGGCATCAATGCGGTTAGCACGTTCGCACATCTCCTCTATGCACAATCTGTCGAAGCCAAAACTACAAATTCGAATTTGTCTGTTTTTTTTCTGTTTCAGGTCTTTTACTATTCCACAAGTTTGTTCACAAGTTCTGGACTCTCGGACGAGAGTGCGAAATTCGCAACCATAGGAATTGGTGCAATCATGGTCGTAATGACCCTGGTATCAATTCCTTTGATGGATCGTACGGGACGAAGAACTTTACACCTTTATGGCCTCGGGGGCATGTTCATATTTTCCATTTTTATAACCATTTCATTCCTTATAAAGGTGAGTCGTGCTCCAGTTCATCTTGCTACTGCTTCCCTAACGTGTTATTAACTTTTCAGCAACTTGTCATTTGAATTTTCCGAACCAAACAAATCTATAACTAAATAATGTCCTGTCAAAGAAAGTTCAAAGTTATGAACTTTCCTCTATTCGTCTCTCTTTTTTTTAACTAATGTCTCTTTCAGCTCTGAACTTGGCGAAGGTTGCAATTCGGTAAAATGCATGCATAACTTATGTGCTTTTACAACAGAATATGAAACACCGTCTTTTGACAATCGGTCATTTATTATTTCAGCAAGAAATTATAATTCCCAGACCGAAAGATTGCTCAAAGATAGTCGCTCATGTGTCCTGTTGTGACGTTTTGTTTGCAACGTTTTTTTCTTCATTTGTGCATCCTCCCCTTGTCCCATCCTACCATCCCTTCCTTCCTGCAAATTGAACGTCTTTCGTGACTGTCTGGAGGAGGTATAAATCCTATTGTTTGCTTTTCATCGATACGCTCAAACCTGTGACTAATATTCTACTAAAAAATCATGCTTTAACAAATGAATTACAGGATTGGGCTGGGCAATGCATGTAATTATTTTTATTTGCAACTTTTTTTACAAACAATTTTATCATGACGCACTGAATGATGTTTAAAAAATATATATGTGAAACAATTAATTAGAAGCAACTGAAGTAATTGGCAAAAAAAAAACAACCTTCCACTTTGATGTATTTCGATAATAACAATGATTTAATCGCTTTTATATATATGCTTTTCAAGCTCTTATTCATGAATTTCAAAAGTACAACAAAATAAATGATTCGCAGTTGTTAGTATAAATGAGAATATTAATTTTTTTGTTACTTCTTTTCCGTCGTACGTTATCTCATGGTCGAGGCAGTTGTGAATTAATTAATAATTATGTAATATTTTTTGTTGTTAACTTTCTTTTGAAGATTATCTGGAAAAGTACAATAATTCTTTATCTGAATAATATCAAATGTATAAAAATTAGCTCCATAGGAAATTATCACAGATTTCATAATATATGTAAAATTATACAAAATTAATCAAGAAATGAATGAAGAAAGACTAAAAATATTAAATTCTATAAAATAATTTATTACAACTTTTAAAATCGTATCATGTCATTGTATTTAGATTCATGCGTATAATCCATTATATATGATACTACATAGTATATTATATTTAATACATACTTTGCAAATGTATAATCATTTATATTAAATTATACATTTAAATTAAAATTATACAAGTAAATGTATAATTTAAATGTAATATCATTTAAAGAAATATTTTCAATTGTTAATTTGATAAAACGATTGTAACGAAGTAAAATATGAATTATTAAAGTCGTAAAATGTTTGTTCAAATTTCGTCAGAATTATTCATAAGATACGGAGGAATAATATTCTCCCTTCATATGAAATAATGATTGTATTTCGTTAATAATAATTAGCCCAGCAGAGATTACTTCAGTTGGCTGTATAAAAAATAATAGATCAATCATGATATAATTGTAGATTGTTAATGAAGTTTTTTTGAGTTGATCCTGGAGCTCCTCCAGTAAGCTCAGGAAAGAAGAACTTGTTTCTACTGCCTGATAGGAGTTTTTCGGTTATGTACAGGAAATGATTGATTGGATGTCATATCTGGCGGTGGTCTCGACGCTGAGTTTCGTAGTGTTCTTCGCTGTTGGTCCCGGTTCAATCCCGTGGATGATCACAGCCGAATTGTTCTCACAGGGACCCCGACCGGCCGCCATGTCGATTGCGGTGCTAGTCAATTGGATGGCTAATTTCTTGGTAGGAATTGGATTTCCAAGTATGAAGGTAAGAATTCAGCTTGACTCACGACTGTTCGTTCAAACCAACCAGCCTTGGTGTAAAAATGTCATCCCTTCAATTGTTTTTCTGTTCTGATTGCAGGGCTTTCTCGAGAATTATACGTTCCTGCCATTTAGTGCATTTCTAGCCATCTTTTGGATCTTCACGTATAAAAAAGTGCCGGAAACAAAGAACAAGACTTTCGAAGAGATTCTTGCATTGTTCAGGCACGGTAATACCAGGTGCGGATTATATGATATCACTCGATATGACTTGTCCAGTAGACATTCCAGTAAAGATTTAGAACCTAGCCAAGTAGAGATGTAATCGGGCAGACCGGTTGAACTCTGACAAAACCATCTGCTGACATTTTTGTTTGTAACAAAAATTTGCAACGAGGCCTTATCAAACGAGTCAATTGTCAGAGGCCAATTGAACAAGGCACATTTTCACATCCCGATTACTGACTTCTTGGATAAACTTAAAAATAAGCTTTCTTAATTCTTTGACTCCACACCATTGACTTGTTATTTTTGAATATCAATTTTTGACAATTTTATCAACTGCGACACACTAGTGAACAATTCGTTTTATTGAGAGAATTTTATGCGAAACTTTTGAGAGGAGCGAAGAGTTAACGAAACGAACGTTTTTTTCTTGTCCTTAGTTGGTATCGTTTTTAAATGACTTTGTAAGATACTTTAAAAGCGGCTCCTACTTTGCTTCAATCATGAGAATGACGCGATGTTGCTGCGCTGCATGTGTCTATTGAATTTTATTATTTTTGAGCTTAATTCAAAAGGCTGTTTGAATTTTAAATGCGAAATGTAATATGGTTTGTAATCAATTGAAACTAAACATTAACGTTGTACAGAATTAAAACAAGACAACAATCGAATTAAAAAGCAACGAATTAAAACAATGATCATTTTAACGTACACGATTTTCAGTTATTTTCAGTTATTTTAGCGATACTAAAAGAGGATTATATGAGATAAAGAACAAGTTTCTATGAGCATGAAGAGATTATGACGGACCATTATTATATGAACAAATTTTGTTATTTCCATTTGAACTTTTCCTGTCTGTGTCTCTGCATGCGATTACTGTTTGTGAACATAAGTACAAAGCTGTTACTCTTTGTTTTTTTTTTTAGAATAATAATGTATCGACTTGTTTGTTATGCTTTTTTAATCTAACAAACATAAATAAAAAAATTGTTAAAAATGTTTAAAAAAGCGTTCTAAATGCTCTGTAAATATTAAAACGGATTGAAACGATTTTTTTAAAACTTGTTTTAACGCAGCTATATCATCTGTCACGAAAAGTATTGCTTTGAAACAAACATGTTAACATTTCGTTGCTGCGAGCTTGTTCGTAGTTTTGGCAGGAAAAGCAATACTTTTCTAATACTCATTGATAAAAATTATGATTAAGCGTTGTTTCCAAGTAGGGAAAGTTTTGTTGTATATTTTATAGTTTATACGCTATCCCTGTACCGAAATGTAATGAACTTAGTTCTACTTGGATCATTTATGGGATATAAAATTGGACATCGATATAAATTGTTACATGAAAAGGACGATCACGAAACATTTTATACTTTTGTTACGCCCATTAGCTGTACAAATTTGTGTTGAAAAGAACAGCAAAAGCGTTGACTAATTTTATTTGTGATAATACTCATTCGTTATTACTTGATTGTTTTGTCATAAAGTATATTTACGCTTTGCTATATTGTCATCCCTCTGTTCGTTTCAATTAAAAAAAAAAAAAGTAGTCGCAGCAGACTTTTAGTTGACAGATTCATCAGATACTTGTTTGTCATACTGAGAAAATCGTACAATAATAAAATTTCGAAATGGTTTTATCCATCTTGGACAAAATCATAATCATTGCCATCATTGCCATTTTCTCAGTGAAAGTTGAACATTTGTCAGGGGGGCATGTGACTTACGTTTTTATAGTTAGTTCGTTTTTTATTTCAAAAAATACATATCGAATGCAATGAGTTAAGAAAAAAATTATTATTGTTACACTGAAACAATTTTGTTTTTCTTTGTTGAACCATCAGATTGCAGCAGCACGAATTACTTATTTTTTCCCTGTTTCTTTCTATTGTGTATGAAACGAATTTTGTTTATTTCATTTATGATGTTATTTTAGTTGAACTTTTATTGAACAATTCAATGTGTATATACTAAATTTATATCTTGGCTGATTGAAATGACCTGCGCTGTTTGACCCCTGAATGTTGAGAGATATTTTCTGTTGGCTGAACCATCCTTGAAGGGCTAAATCAAACATTTATAAATAATGGTAGAGCATCGTTGTAGTATGGCTAAACATGCTATAGTGTTTAAATGTCTTCAAAACCTGTAAGTAGTTCTTCTACATTTTGAAACCTACTTTACTCTTATCATTTTGGTTCATTCCTAGCTAGAATTGTCTTTGTACTGGTTGGGGCAGTATATAAATGATAATAACTAAATTGATGTTAAACATCCGATTATTACAAAAATTACCTCTTTGTTTACTTTGATTAAATAGGAGCAGTTTGAGGGACAGCCGATTATATGGGTGAGTCAACGAAATTGAAACGTTCTCTTGATGCTTTGTAAATATTTGACAAATGTTTTGATGGCATGGTTTTGTTATGCGATTCGGGTCATCCATTCATAATCACGATTCGTTCATTCATAATTTCATTGGATGTCTCTCAGAGGAACTTCACAGCTTTCCTTAAAATCTGCGAGTCAACTTTTTTTTTCTTCATTCGATAGAAATTTCGTTTTGTTTTTTCAACAAATTTTTGTCATTTTACAAATTTATTAATTCCTCTCATGATGCTTTTCAGAGAATAAAAATTTCATGCCATTTTGTCCATATTTATACAAATTTTAATTTCAAATGGAAAAATTGATTTTAACCTGTGAATGAAACGTTTGATTCATCGCAAGATAATAATTCTTTGGAGCTGCAACCATAAAAATACTTTTTCCTGCTCTTTCGGTGTTACGACATTTATAGTAAGATATAGAATGTAGATTATTCCTCGTATGATAACGTGAGGAAATGTTTTATCTTTGAACACTTGTTTCCACAGTGCAAGATGCAACAAAAATGTTAAACAGCTTTTGACCTGTTTCAATCCACCTGATAAATTTATCAATTTATTTTTTCTTTTAGAAATCAGATTTATATTTGTACTATAGTTTTACAATATTTTGAATTTGATTTCAATGTCCGGGCAATGATTCATACTATACTTTGGGTTTTTGTAGTTTCTATGTAGAAGTTGGATTTTTTTTACACACGAGTTGTAGGATAAATCTATTTCTAGATCTCAGAAAGGAGCAATAAATCTTTTATTCTTGTAATATCTGCCTTATTTCAACTGATTCAAAGTTTTTCTCTAAATAATGCTAAAAATTGCAAAAACTTGAAATTTCTCCAATAATTTTTGTATAATTTATAAATTATTTTTTGGACAAAAAAGTTGAGCTCCAAAAATGAAAGATTTTGAATATAAAATACAATTCAGAATGTTAAATTGAATTCGGATTTTAGAATAAATAAATTTCACATTTGAATGAACTTTTTTTAACAATTACCTGCAAGATCTTTCATTTGCAAAGGAGATCAAATTTAAATTAGTGATTGCATATTGAATGCAATACTAAGTAAAAATATACTTCTCAAATCGCATTCGTGTTTTTATGATTCGTAAAATAATCAAGTTAAGATTTGAAAAGCGAAGAGCGAGGCATCATCAGTAGCCATGAATTATTGTTGTATTGCAGGAAAGAAGAAATTACTACGAATTCTAGCAGGGAAACCGTTTTGTCTGCCTGTACGTCATCCAATTAACTGCCACTCCACTGACATATATATAATATCAATCATAAATCAGTTAACCATTCAATTATAATCTTATTATATATAATTATACGTTTTTCAATTTCAAATAAGATTATAAGACATTTTTTAAGAAATATTGTACATTTTTGGTTACTATATAGAATAGATATAAGAACCTCTTCTATAAATAGAGAATTTAGATAGGAAAAGAATTTTTGACAATTACTTTTTCATTTAAATTACTGTCAATGATGCAAAATTGTAAATAAAATTGTTGTCCCAATTGAATATTTTTACCAAATGTCTTTTTCAATTTTTTATCACCATATTTTTCAACTTTGACACTCCAAAGAATTATTAATAACGATCATTTTTGATCAACTGTGATGCAAAAAACAAAAGATTCATTCGTGAAAATTATAATTGTTGTACAAATGCATCTCTGTAAAACATGAAATTATATATTGGCATGTCGGTATCACTAACTCCTGGGAAATTATTATTCATCGAAGAAACAATGATTTTCATCTGATTTCATTCTGATTGCACATTTTAAAAGTATCCACATAACGTAATGTCAATTAAAATTTTTTCTATCAAAATTTGAAGCATGGTTATGACTAAACATAAAATATTGGACAATTTTTAAGCTATATGTATATATAGGTAAACATTTTCAATGTACATGTTTTCATTTTCCTAACAAGGAACAACAGAAATTCTTACCGTTCTTTTTTATTACCGAAAAATAATTTTGAAATTGATTTATAAAGACGAAAAAAATAGAAAGAGGAAATTTGGACAAGTGGCATGGTGTTTTACAGGAGCATGCTAAACTGTGTGAATGCATTAGAGGAGCATATTCAACCACCAGAGAGTGCAGCCTTGATGGTGGCCGAGGAGAAGCCACATCCCGATTCATGTAAGACCTCTCTGCTATTTCATCAAACCGTTTTTGTTTATACATCAAAATAATAAAAAAATTTACCTTCCAAACATGAAATACGAAAACGAGATTCAAAAATTCAACTCACTCATCAGTCCATCCATCGATCACCGGCTTAAACTTATTATTGGATTGACGTTATTTTTTTTCGCATCACATGTTCTCACGCTTTCAACAATTTTTTCAGTTGCCTCTCTATCATCGCACAATCTTTGAGCTTACTCTCAACTTTTTCGTTTTACTTTCTACGAGTGTCAATTTATTGTGATTTAAGTGTGCGCTTCGTGTACAAGTTTTAATTTTCATTTTAATAATGTAGTAAAAAGGATCACATGTGGTTCATACGCAAAACATATATCGATAATATATGAACCATACAATCATCATATATAAACAAAATATTCTTAATCCATAGGCAATTTAATAATTGTTTTTGAAAATTGTGAATATATTGCCAACATATAGTCATATATGAAAAATATTCAAGATTGTATGGTCCGTGTATTGTTAATATACAGTTTATGCACGAATAATATATGATCGTATTTACAAAATGCAAATAATTTCCATTTTGATACGTACTTAAATAGTATTGAATTAATTTGAACTGACGGTTATAAATTTGAATGATTTATGTTATTTGATTGATTTTTAAGATGGTGCGAGAACCAGCTATAACTCTTGTTCACATTAAACAATTTATGGGAAAACATGATAAATGATTACACACAAGTTTTTCAAACTGAAAACAGCAAATTTGGATGTACCCAGTAGGGATTAATTTGTTTGTGCTTGTCAGTTGTATTTGCAGTAGGTTCAGATCGCTGTTCAAACGCTCCCACTCAACCGGAGAGACCACCGCCCCCGCTTCCCCCGCCACGCTTTCCGAACAACGCTGTTTGACAATGGGAATCTCTTCTTAAAAATGGACACCTCGTTGCAAGGAAAAATGCAACTTTGACTCGACTTTCGTTCAAATTGTTTCACACCATTTATCTCGTGCGAAAACAACTTCACAGATCGGCTAATAGTATAATTTTCGTTCAAACTTTACTGATTTAAAAATAAATAATAATAAAATTAAAAAAAAAAAAAGAAGACGGAAAATCTTGATTTAAAAAAGGGGAAAAAATGGTTTAATTGAATTGATCAATTTTTGAAACCAACAAACAACATTGTGATAAAAGAATAATTTTTTTCTGTCTTTAATCGAATATGTAAAAGTATGATTTTTCATCGCACAAGTACAATGTCAAAATGAAAATCTATATAAATCGTATTTTTTACTTTGAAGACAAATATTTTTACACGCGTCGATACTTTGAATCATCGTAAGAAGCATTTTTTAACCAGAATTGTAACCACAAAAGTACATATATATATAATAATCATAGAGATTGATTTTTCCTTTGTTTCTCTCAAGCCGCATATGACTTTTGTGTACTTTTTTGGTTTCAATTTTTCATCCAGGATTGAAAGAACTTGCGGTTTTCAAGATACCCCCAGTCAGTCTGTAGAGATACAGCAGTCAATAAAGATGCTTCGATAGCAATATAATTTTCATACAAAGTAAGTTTCAAAGGTTGTGAAAATCGAATTCTCATCAAAGTTTTGCACTTAATTTTATTTATCATTTTAAGAAACGACACTTTGAAAACTCACTTTGTAAAACAATTTTCCTCAATTTGTTTAATGCATTTTGTACATTTTCTTAATTACAATCTCATCTTTGCCGTTTTACTTTTTTTTTTCAAATTCATTTGACTGTAAGTAATGTCGGCACCGATTAATTTTCAACTTTTACATTTCGAATCACTCCCATATTAACAAAACTTAAGGTACTTTTAAATATAAAAATATAAATATATACATATGATGCCAATTACATGATTTATTTTGTAATATTAATATAAATATATGTTGGTAGGAAGTTAATTATAGGCGTATGATTAAAGAGAGAAAAATCGATGGAAGGGATCCAAAACCGGAACGAGACGATGTACATAGTTGTATTATAAAATATGATACTTTTACCATTAGTCTAAAAACTGTCGAAAACAATTTTTAATGTAACGTTCATCAATTGTTAATCAAATAGTTGTCAAGGATGGAACGTTCGATTTCGATCAGTTATTAGTTGACGGTCTATAAAAGTAGGATAGCAAGTCAAAATGATTTTATCATTAAAATTAGAATTATCATGGGAGGTAATAAAAAAATTGATCAATGTTGTTAGGTAACCGACAAAATAAATGCTTCAAGACTATACTGCCGTTAACGGAAAAAGAACAAACTCAAAATCTTTCGCAATAATAAATTATTGTGTAGCATTTTGTATTGCATCGAATTGGTTTAAAGGAATAAAATTTTGTAACATTAACGATTTACAATAACGAACGAAACGAAAAGAAGAAGAAACAGATCTGTGAAATTTTTGTATATCATTAACGAAAAACAAAAAAAAAAGAAAACTTTACAAAAAAGACGCAAAACGTTTACATTTTTACAGTTTGAAACAAACGATATCGATTTCCCAATAGCAGATGTGATTTCGGATTAAAATTAGCTGATAACCTGCCTAAAAGTAAACAATTTGTCTGACTTTTTAGTTACGAAAGGAAAGGGAGAAAAAACCAAATTTCTGTCGTTTTTAATGATACTTCACCAGATAGCCTTTTCGCTGACCATGGGCAATGGCTTTCTATACGTCGAGATATAATAATGAGATCGACTGCAGTATTGAATATTTAAACCAACATAATGTGTACTGTATTATTCAAGTGTAATGTAAAATTATGATAATTAAATCAATGAATTTCTGGTGGAGATGAAAAAAAAAAAAACGAGTCGCCTATAGAATTTGTACGATATAATGATAACAGCATCTCTGCGCGACTTTGCAAAACTTGATGAAAGTAAGATCTGCTAAAATACGTGAGATTGAAAAAAAAAATTAATTAAAAGGAAAGGTTTCCTCTGTAGGCTGAAAGCACTAGTTGAAACAACAATCGAAAATGTGATTAGTCGAAAATCTTTTTCACGTTTGAAATTATACCAAGTTTCCGATACAAAGTTTGTTTTGATTGCAATTGACCGAATTGCTTTCAATTTTACTTTTTCTTCTTTCACTAGTACTCGAACCCTGCTAGTAGTAAAAACTTGAATCTCGAATTTTTGATTTTATATATAAATACACGTATGTATTTCATACACGATCAAATAATAAGCATACCATAAGATTTAAACACATATATTATCATAAAATTGAAACATTTGCAAACGAAGTATGTTAATAATCTGGATTATCGATCGAAAAAAATGGTGGTTGGAAAAAGAAATTAAACAATCGTTTTTTGGTATCTTGATCTTTTCATACGAAGGGTACACAATTTATTATCCAAGAAAAAACATTCAAATTTCAGCTGCGACTCGCAAAATATGAAATCATAAAAAAATCCTTTGCGTACAACGAAAAATGTCAAAGTCAATTATACGCATTCATTGTTACACAATTTTTTTGAGTGAATTTGTTATCTATCGCACAATTCAAAATGCTCGGTTGTATGAATCATTTGACGAGAACTTTAACTTCTTATACATTTCGATTGAGATGCCAATTTAGGAAATAGATTTTGTACTCTATATATTTGTAATGTATACGTTATTCTAAGAGTGTAAATTTTACGTCAGTTTGTTGTTAAGTTTGTCTGAGTTTATAAATGAATATTTTGTTGAGAAATGAATTTGTACTGTCGGTACAATTGATTGAAAATCAATCTTGAATTCCTTCAAAGATGAGAAATTGTGAAGCACAAAAGAGCGTCGGCCAACCAGAATTTTGAACTGCATAATGAAATTCAATTTTATTTCATTGTTTTTTATCGTACGAAAGACTTTGCGCCGTAAAACATATACGGTATATACCATATCGTAACCGATTTAATTAAACGAAAGAAAACAACAAAGTCCAAGACTTGATTTTAAAGACAAACGAAAATTGCGAACTTTTCACCAGTTTCAATTTTAAGTCGTTTATTTTTCAAACGTGTATCTCCAACTAACAAATTTGACACTTTATATATAAAACACTGTAATATAGTGGCGTTTATAAGTCGAACAGAAAAGATGAATAATTTGTCACAAGCATCACTATATATGTAACTCCTTATGTAAAAATATGTCACATATAAAATAAACATATTAAAATTAAACGAACAACTTTTCAAATAAGTTTTTTAAAAGTTACCTTTTACAATTTTACTTATATCTTCATATCCCAAATGAACGACAGTATATTTTCATAAATATATAATTAAAATATATTTTATATATTTTTGAAATTCTCTATTTTTGTCCAGTTTAAATAGCTCGTTAACTAAGTGTCTTCAAGTATCTTCAATTAAAATATCATTAAATTATTGATCATTGTTAATTCAAGATATTCAAAAGTCTTGAATGAAGACGTTAAAAAGATGTATTCTTATTATCCAAATAACGTTTCAATCTCAAAATATGTTTTGTTTCTAATTTATTTGTTCATAAAAATTCATTTAGCGTTAAAAATTTTTTTCCCATCTCTAATTAATTGTCACAACTAATAAATAAATATGTTTGTAATAAAATATTCGATTATAGATATTCGATTTTTATGTTCAAACTTTTTGGAAAATATTTTTTCTATGTTTTAGAGAGCGAATTTCTATAGAACAATATTTCAGAAATTGTTAAAAAAGTTGGACGAATTTTTCCGTTAATTGCTGGAACATATATTGTGATTGAATAATTTAAAAACTGTAGTTTTCTTTTACGTGACCAGAGAGATGTGCCTAAAAAATTTTTCATTTGTAGAAATAACGAGCAAAATATCATGAAACGATCGAAAAAAAATACATTTTTAGTTTTGAGCAAAGAAAATGTGATATTCTAATATTATGTAAATAAAATAGTAATATATTAAATGTATATATGATGATAAATATAATCAATCAATTATTATCAAATTGAGTATATAAATAAGCATCTCGCGTGTATATGTCATTTATATATAGTGGCAAGATCGGTTATAAAATTAATATGAATTTCATATAAAAAAAACTGTATAAAATACGTTAAAAAAATATTTTTGTCTGTATAAGATTTCCTTTGAAAATAATTACAATTACTGAGGTAACTTTTTTGGCGTAGGAGGTAAACCAGTCGGTTCCTTTTTTTGTTCGCAAAAATCCTTATGTTTTTACAAATGTCGGTTTCGGTCGGGCGGCACTATTATTTGCATTTTTTCAATTAAACAAAACATGCAGAATCGTAAAAAAGTTAGTAATGCCCGTGGTATATAATTACGATATGTAAACAAGGATTCTCGTCGGCGCGTGTGTAACCCCGTTGGGTGGTCCTTACTGCGAGTTCAAAAGCTGTGATCACATGGCAACCAGACCTACGTTCAACATATCCACTGCCTTTATTTTCATTATACTCAATGTTTATTATCGTATTTAATTTTACAATCAAGAATTGCAGTTTCCATTAAATCAACAACCAAATTTTTTTTCACACCACAAATTCGTAAATTTCCAATCCAAGTTACAATTCTTTTTTTGACGCGGAGATCAACATCTCAAATTAACCATACAAATTAACAGCGAAAATAAAAAAAAATTTTTTTAAAGATACGGTTGAATGGAGAAAAATAAAATTTGAGATATTTTTTTATTTAATTTCCCAACTTTTTGGGCGGAAGTAATACATAACGCATGAGACCTGCCAGAAGTAACAGTCGATAATAGACAAAGTCCTTAAGACGTATTTGTGAAGGTTGGCAATATGGACAGTGTAATCTATCTTTCAGCACTCGATTCAAGTCAAAACAATAAACTTAATAGGATGGAAAGAACGTGACAAATTCCCATCGACTGATATTTTTTCAAGAAGTGAAAGTCCAAGTTCTAAATTTTGCAACCTTTTACAAACCCTATCACTTATTAATCGCATACAACTTACAATATTTTATCCCTCGAGTGACTTCATATGAAACTGAAAATTTTCCCGCTCTAATAGTTATAATCCTTTATTGAATCGGTACGATAAAATACTAACTGCAGCCATTGGGAATAAAAAAACTCACTTTTTAAAAGATGTTTTTTCCCCACTCAAAAACATCTTTTAAATGTTAAACAAACGGCGAAGAAGAAACGTATATCTCTTGACCGAAGAACATAAATAACTTCTCGGCTGTGAAACAAAGTTGGTCGAAAAGCCCAGGGAAAATCGTGCCACGCATCTATCGGCGATCGTAAAATCTTTTTAAAAACATCACTCATGACATAGAGCATGCAGAGGCAGGCCAGGCCTCGCGATTTCTTAACCACCTCGAGATCCGGCCTTCGAGGCTCTAATTGGTGCCGGATCCACCAATCGTGCTTTATCCTCGGTCCATTAGATCTAAGCCGAGTCCGCCCAGCTTCTTGACAGCGTTTAAGACGTTGCTCCAGTTGCATCGCCAGTGATGATCCCATATGCAAAGTAATCAGTTGATTCCTCTAATGGCAAACAAACAAAGTGTTCAATCAAACAAATAATCATCCAAGTGCAAAAGTCAACAAATAACACAAACAACCAGCACCAACCTTTCAACTTCAACTTCGTCATCCCGTTCCAGCAGTCATGAACTGACGACAAATGACGACTTGCGAGAACATGAGAGAACTCGAGTGACCGAACCGGAAGAGCAGCCATGAAGAACGAGTCCGAAGTCGCGATCTTTCAGGACGACCGTCGCGGCGGCCGTCGGCTGATGAGCTCGCAGCAGAATTTGAATCTGGAGCCGCTGCTGAATAGCGCCGCTCCCGCCGAACCTTCGCCGAGGAAGTCCGGGGCCCGTCGGCAGGAGAAGCCGCCCTATTCCTACATCGCCCTCATCGTCATGGCTATCCAGTCCAGTCCGGGCAAACGACTCACGCTCTCGGAGATCTACGCCTTCCTCCAGCAGCGGTTCGCCTTCTTCCGGGGGTCCTACCAGGGTTGGAAAAATTCGGTCAGGCATAATCTCAGCTTGAACGAGTGTTTCATCAAGCTGCCCAAGGGCCTGGGCAGGCCCGGCAAGGGCCACTACTGGACCATCGACCCAGCGAGCGAGTACATGTTCGAGGAGGGATCCTGCCGAAGGAGACCGCGCGGTTTCCGGCGCAAGTGTCAGTCGCTGAAACCACAGTATTCGCAGTTCTTCGCGGCACCTGGCGCGCAGGGGGGCTACGAAAACGCGGCCCCAGTGATGGACTATGTGAACGAGTACCAGCAGTATCAGAATTATCCGGAGTACGCCATGTACGCGACGGCCCCGGCGACGTCCAATTGGCCCTACGCCGAGGCGACGTACAAGAATCCGCCCATCGCCGAGGTCACGTACAAGACGACGGAGGTCACCTATAAGACGGAGGGCACGCCGCTGTACAGAAATGCTGAAGGGTTTAAGAACGAGGGACCCTTTTGTAGGAGCCAGGACGCGTACAGAATCGGCGAGGGCTTTCACGTTGGGATCAAGGACCATGGCCAGCAGGAAGTCACCTTCAAGGTGGAGAACGACCAGGAGGCCTTGGTCAACAATTTTAAGAATGGCACAGGCCTGATGAACGCTAGTCAGCAGGAATATTATTATGGCATCTCGGGAGGAAACAATTTGGCTGGCGCGAGCAATCTGCAGGCTGTGCAGAGTCAGAATCCCGCGGCCACGGGCACTGTTAGTAATGTCGCACAAAATCCTGGATCGGATCATGGTGAGTGCAACTACGTTTTTTTTTTTTTTTTTAGTATTCAGCAATTTGTTTGCTCATTTTTTTTTACTATTTTCTTCCATGAATTCGATTCCGTGGTTTTCGCTTCCATGAATTGACAAGTTTCATTTTTTTAAATAAAAAAAGTTGAGGTTTTCGTACTGAAAAATATAAGCAAAATGTACATGAATTTTTTTGAAAAACGATTCGTTTGTTTATTCTTTTTTTTACGAATGTTTATTGGTTCATTTTAATTGTTTTATAATTGATTTAAGTTAATATAATTTGAATTAGTATTTTTCACTTTGTAAAAATTTCTAAATTTATTACTGATATAAAATTAAAAGTCAACATTTTTTTAATTCGAATGATGATTTTCTGAAAAATGGGTGGAAATGTTTGAATAGTTTATTTGATTGTTTGTATTTTTAGTATCAAAAAAAGAAAGAAATCTTTTCTGAAAAAGCATACGGATTAAAAAATCTGTGAGAGAAAGATTAAAAATTAGCTACTAAAAAAGTTTAACTACTGTCAAACTAATGTGTATTTTGATATTAAAAGTGTGAGCCAGTGATCGTTACGGAAGTGAAATAGAGGTGATAAAAAGTATTTAAAAAAAAGTATGTGAGAAAAAAATCGCCATGGGTGGTATAGTTGCATCGACCATAAAACGTAGAGAAAATGTGTTGACATACGGAATACAGGGGATCGGGCAATCATGAATGCCTGCATGTCCTATGATGGAATCAATGGGAACTGGGCGCAAAGCCATCTGGAAAATCATGTTTTACGAGCCATAGAAACGCGCGTCAAGTTGACATGCTTTTTTAATGAAATTTATCATTCTACCATAATATTTGTACTAATAGTCAATTGTCATATTAAATTTCAATTAAAAAACACACAAAAATAGTTTCAAGAGAAAAAACAGAAAAATAAAAAATATACGAAAAGATGACTTTGTTATATAACCATAGAAAATCGTTTTTGATCTTAAACTGGAATTAAATCCGAATTTATACAAAATTTAAGATTGGAATCTTCGTGAGATCGAAAGACGTGAGAAAACCGCTTCTACAAGGTCTTTGCAAAAGATCGATTAAGGAAAGAATTGGCTGACGGCTGAGATTATATTTTTAAGATCACGTGCATTTTTAACACGCTGCGATACGATGATTCCCAAAATACATCGTAATGTTTAGGGAAAAAAAGGGTTAGCAATTCGCGGCGCCTGCGGATTGATTTCGTTTACACTTCGCTGAAGAATTATTTCGTGGGTGGTGAAAGTTCATCAGTTCCATTTTACAAAAAGAAAAAAAAAACGCAGATAAAAAATATCGATGAAAATACACAATTAAAATATGAACTTTCTAGATTTTTCATCTAATGTATTTTTCAATTTATTTGAGCCAAAGATTATTTTTACCATTCAAATTTTCCAACCAAAATTAAAAATGTATATCCATTAGATTTATTTAAATTTTTGTAATTTTTTTGTCATACTTTTAAATTTGTTATTAATTTTTAGAAGTTCTGAGATTTTTGCATTAATTATGAGATTTTATTTCAGGTTTATTTAACTAAGTTTTTGTAATTTTTTTGTCATACTTTTAAATTTGTTATTAATTTTTTGAAGTTCTGAGATTTGGATTAATTTTGAGATTTGATTTCAGGTTTGATAATGCAGAGTACGAATGCAGCAACATCAAGCGGATCATTTGGAGATAGAAAAGCGTACCTAGGTCATCCGTCGGGCTCTGTATCATTGCCATCACCACTGGGATCGCTCGGATCGTTGAGCCTAAGTGGACTCAGCATATCCGGAACAGTAGTGTCAAATATGCATTCATCTACAACACCACCAATGTATTACGACCAAATCAAATACACGATGTAAATTTAAAATCTTTTTTTGCAATAATATATTTCAGTTTTAGTTTCTTCTTTACGAAATATATAAATCAAAATTATATTAATTTTTTGCGATTTAAATATTATTTTGAAATGAGGCTAGCTTGACCAAAAGTGTATATGTTAGTTCTGGAATTTACTCTTCATTTGAGTTACTTGATTTTATCTCGATGCGTAATTCCAAATCTTGTCAAACCAAAGAAATGTAAATATATTATATAGTAATACCAAATGAAAATGGTACCAAAAATGAGTACTCTGAAACGTAATTTGTTATACATTTTTAAATAAATAAGTTCTACTTCAAATAAATATATTTAATTAATCAGCATGTATATTATTTATATCCAAACGAATAAATAAACAAATTTTATATTTTATTGTTATATTATTCATCGAAAAATACCTTGATAAACAGATCTGTAGAAATAAGAAATTAATTTTTCGTTGAACAAAAAAAAGATGCAGAAAAATGTTTCGTCGTGGTATTGACAGCTTTGTAAAGAGTACCGTAATCGTCCGCCAGAGGGCCAGGCAAAACATAACCTCTATAATCCAAAAACATAAACATTGATTTTGAGGCATTACTTTCTGTGAGCAATTTGTTGGTGTTTTGTTGAGTGAATTGTAGTAGAAAAAATTATTTGATTTTAAAGTAAATATGCCTCTTCCGCCAGCTTTGGCAGCGAGATTAGCGAAACGAGGATTGATACCAAAGCAAGATAAAAATGGTAAGTTAACCAACTGAAGAACGTCAAAATAAATTTTTATCGTATTATTTTTAGTATTATTTTTCATGTTCGATGGAGTTGTATATTTAAAAAACAATTAATTGCAGATTCAGCAAAAAAAGAATCAAAGAAGAAAGTACACGAGGAAGTGATTGCTGAGGATTATGATAATTCAAAAGAAGACATAAACACAATTGATATCACTCAAAAATTCATGGTAACAAAGATATATGAACTGTTATTATTACAAATAGATACTTTTTCTACTAGGTGTATTTATTTTATAATCAAATTAATTTAAATTTCATTTCACAATTCAAAATTTCAGGGTTACAGTGCTTGTCCCAACAAGTATAACATTTACCACGAATGTACCAAAAAATGTAAGGAACTGTGGGGTGCAGGACATCTGCAGCCATCGGAAAGTTATTTGAAGAAGCAAATGAAACTCATTCAAAAGTACCCGTTACCTGAAACGTGGAGGGCAGTTTATGATGTTGGAAGGTAAATTTATGATTTGAATGTTAATCTAAAAAATAATTTAACAAAATAAAATTATCGTGGATCTAACTTTGAATTTTTTTAGCGGTCAGCATTATTATTGGGATTGGTCTTCGGATCTGGTTTCTTGGTATCCTCCAGGACACCCCAAATGTCAGATATCACAACCTGCCTCCCAACTACGAGAGGAATTGCACATGAAAGATTTGGATCAGGACGATAATAGTGGAAGCGGTGAAAGTGGAAGTGAACAAGAAATGGAGGTAAATTTAGCGTTTACGTTTTTCTGTTATGAAAATGACAACTTTTTATCTTCAGTTATAACGAATAAAACACAAAATATTACATTTCTCATTACAGGCTGATGAAGCTGAACCAAAAAGAGATCGTAAAGATAGTAGAGACAATCGTGATAACCGGGATAGAGACAGGCAAAAAGGGGATAGACGGTCTAAAGGTTCCAGAGATACAAAAGATACACCTTTGGATCCTATGGATCCTGCATCATACAGTGATATTCCTAGGTAAAAAAAATATTGATATTTTTCTTTATTTTTGAATTAAAAAACTTGAATGTTTATAATAACTTGTAATAAATACACATTTTTCTATACAATTTTGAATGAACTATACAATGAAACCAACTTTTTTTGCAGGGGTAAATGGTCAGATGGTCTGGCGAGGAATAATGAGGCAAAAACTGGCGCTGATACCACAGCTTCGGGTCCTCTGTTCCAAATGAGACCTTACCCAAGTCCCAGTCAAGTACTGAGATCGAATAAAGCAAATCAGAAAGAATAAGGCTATTCATTAAATTGAATGAAAATCAATTTTGTGTCTATATAATTTGTATAGACAATGTTTGCATTGATTCTAAACAAAATAAATGGAAATTACCTTGTCTTAATTATAAATAAACAACAGTTTATTCTAAAAAATGAACCAATTTTTTATTATGTCTCTGGATTTACAAAATTGAATTTAAAAGGCTCGCTTTTTTCACTCACATCAATAATTGCCTTACTAACAGGTTTTTCACTGTCATTTGATACTTGAATTTTATCTTCACTTGGTTTATTAATTGTTTTCAAAAACACAGACTTCTGTGGAGTTTTTCCCTTAGTGACGAACTTGAGCGATGCGGCTGTCTTGCCATATTTCTTTTCGTCATCCATCATCTTCTGTCGGTAATCGCCAAACGTGTTCCTCATCACTTGGCGTTTTCTGATCAAAGATGAGTTATTGCTCTTCAAAATATTTAAGGATCTGAACGCAGTCTCCACTTCCTTTTGTTTCATATCTTCTCGTAAACTGTTTTCCAACTGTTGAATACACCAGCAGAGTTCAACTTCAAATCGATCCTCGGCTTCTGGAGCAAGGCCGCTCTGTGTATCTTGTATGTTTGACATGTTCTTCAATGAAGCAGACGGCGCTGATTTTCTCACCTTAAAGGAAATATTTAACATTGACATTTAATAAAAGCCATCAGAAAAATTAAGAAATTTTTTAATATTGATTATATAGAAATGTCTAATAAATCACACTTACCGGTTTTTGTTTCGGTGGCATGTTTAATTTGTTGAATATTTCTGACAATTATTATATTTGTAAGTACTTTCAATAATAGTAAACAATGCCAGTCTTCCGCACGTGTTTTTAATTGTCAGCTTTGATTCACATTGAACTTCAGACGATTTGAAGTGAGAAACTGAGCTTCAAGTGTGTTAAACTAAAGGAATTAAAAGAGCGGCATATTCAAAAGCAACGTAAGATTGCTATTTTGAAATTCAAAAAAAATAAGAAAAATAATTCATAGATAGGGGAAGATAGTCTTTAATTTATTATTATTCTTTTTTTTTAATACTTTTTATTTAATTTTTTTGTAATATTGTATACACATTTTTAATATTTAGCCGAGATTAAAATTATCAACGGTATGATACATCGCAATTTCTTAATGGTTTCATACAACTTGTGTCCATAGTTCCATTTTAACTTAAAAATTTGTGCATATGGAAAAAATCCCTCTCAGAACCGTCCACTTAATAAATCCTTAATAAATGTATAAATAAAATTTATAATAAAATTTTTTGAAAAAATATTATATATTTATTGCTTTTTGATTGCATATTAAACTATAATTTTTTTTCTTATATCTTAATCAAAATGTTAAAAATTGAAATATTTTTCAAACAAGAACCTGTAAAAATTTTCCAAAATGTTATTCCCGTTGCTTTCATCACTTTTATGCATTCGCGCTGGTAGACGGTCCCTTTAAATCTATTTGTACTCAATCAATGATTATCATAATTGTAAATCAGTCAATAAATTATTTTATCAACTATTTGTCACCTACGTTCTACATTTACAATGTTCTTGCTGAATCAAAAATAACAAACAATCATATTCATAACTCCTATACGTGATACGGAAATGAATAACAGTAACAAATCAATAACTGGAACTTAGATTATTGCGATGTTGTAACAATCGTAAATATCAATTAAGTTACAGGTATGTTTTCACTCTAAAATATATATACTTAATTTAAAAATCTTAAACATGAGAATTAAGGCCTTGGGGTTATCTACGTTTTCGTTAACTGAACCTACGATAAATGACTGTACCAAAAAGAGCATCAGCAACAATTTAATTCTCCTTGAACCGTTTCCAATTTTTTCAAAACCGCTTTTCAATTCCGTAAAAATATTTAATTTACTGATTCATAGTAATACAAAACAGTTGAAAAATCTACACTTTTATATAAATTTCTAAAACCTGCAGGTGTATATGAAAAAGTATAATATTTAGTTTCAAAATTCAATTCGAAGATGTAACTCAACTGTCCCGATGCTCCAAAGTATTTTTATCTGTCGGAAATCTATATCTGCAACATTAACTTTTTTATATCTATAAAAAATGTTCATTATTTTGTATATAACCGTCATGAGAATGTTGTTCTCACCGATCTAATTTTTTTAAGTTGTTTCATCCAAAATTTAGATTCGTATCCCTATCTTAAGATAGAATTTAAATTGAAGTTGATCATTTTTTTGCATTCACAGTTTTTATAACACACAGAAGCTCCATTGAAAATCTACTCTTTAACAAGATGTCATGATATACGGCGCAGATTTAAAGTTGGTTTTTTGTAACTGCAATGTCATCATTGCAGTTGTATCTTAAAATTTTTTTTTGTCACCAAAGTCACATTTATCTATTTATTCGTATCTTAATTGATGGATGTATGAATGAGAATCAGTTTCACAAATTCGCTGATATGAATGAAAATGTCAGGAGGAAGCACTGATCACAATTATAAGTCGCGTGTCAAAGCGAACACTGTGGTGGATATCCAAAAAAAGCACAAACAAAATTCTCGAACCAATTCACAGTCCCTTCATTTTATAAATAAATAATACAAAATTAAACTAAACCTTAGGGCAGTTTGGGGTAATTGTGACATGTGGGTAGTGTGTGACCCTATTAAAATTAGCTTCACACACACATTCATTTGAAATAATTTTTTCTCAATCTTTTGATTACTTCAATCTTTCATTTCAATTTTATACAAAATAGCAAATTTATTCAACTCTCACAATTATTCCAACTGTCCGAATACATGATTAGAAGCAGCATTTAAAAAAAATCAACGCGTAGCACCAACATGCAAAAAATTGAGCCTGATTCAACAAAATTTATATTTTTCAAACGGCATTCATAATTTTGTTATGTATCTAATTATAATGCTAGATAATTTGATTTTTTCACGGCCGACAAAAATTTCACGAAAATTTGATGAAGCTCCTAAGGTAGCGTTGAAAGACAAGTGCTGTTAAGGTCGATTGAAAAGGTGTCTGAATATATTTCAGATTCAGGAATGTCGAGTTTTCTGATGATGTCAAGTCGATACTGACGGACGGAGGTTACTGAGGCTTGCTGTCTTTGAATCCCTGTACGTATCCCGATTGGTCCGGAACATCTTTCCTACCGGCGATTCCCCGGCCTTTACCAGATTCGTCGAAACGCTGTTTGTGAGATCCTGTGTATTTACTTACGTCGGTTAATCTGTCCACTGTTGAAGCGGCTTTTCCCACAGCCTATTCAAAAATTTATTCGAGTTTTAACTACATTTTGGAGTCATTTCACCACAAAATAACAGTTTTTTATTATTCATATTATTTTTGGAAAAATATTTGAATAATAAAAAGGTTTTAAACAAATTGACTTTAGCGGTCGGATGGGTTTTTTCAACCTGTTTAAAGAATATTTATAAAAAGAAATATAGAAACACGGAAACGATTTATAATAACACAAAAATAATTAAGAAAAGTCCATTTCAATAAGAATATTAATAATTAGAATCAGCTTCACTACACTTTAAGAAGTATAGTAAAAACATTTCTTTTAAATATGAAAATAACATTTTTATCACAAATAAATTGTCTGAATAATGTTAAATAAGTGGCAGTGATATATTATCAACAATTGTACGTATTGTCGACAGATTTTGTTCAAAAATTTACGTAGAAGAATTCAATTAGATAGGTATATTTCTTTGAAACAAGAAAATATAAACTTTCACGATGCTTTCAAAATATATATTATAAAAACTTGTATACTTTGTATCTGAATTATTAAATCCAAATGTCATTATAATAGATACAACTACCTTAC